>CM076900.1:18851190-18892393 GCA_039519145.1 Kokia cookei | reverse complement strand
AATCCAAACTCGTCTAAACTTAACTTAAATTGACTTGAACTTGGAATGACTAAAAAAGTAACACTACTTGTGTAAACTTGAAATAATCCAATCCTAACTCCCAAAACGAAATGAAAAAAAAATGTTAGCAACATGAATTAATCAATCCAAATTAACCCAATTAAAAAAAATGTCTTGTCCAAAAATATCTAATTTCTTATCATATTTTTAATATTTATACAAGTTGTTAATATATATTTATAAACTTTATACAAGAAAAAACAACATAATACAAATATATGATTGAAAAAACACATTAATACCATAAAATGATTTACTAAAATGTACTAATACCAATTTATATAAATTTATATTATGTTGAAGAGAAAAATAATATGAATACCAACCAAACACACATCAAACATATAGTTTTGATCCCAATAGAATTAAAAAAAGTCACAACAAATCTAGTTTTACCATTCCGTAATTATCTCTCATCAGTTTTAATCCCTTCAGTAACTTGTCTCAAAATTAATAAAGTGTCTTCCTATGTTGAGTTATAGCATTGATAATACTAGAAATAACATATGTTTTCTCCCTACTTATTGTTTAATTTGTTCCCATTTAGTTATTTTTAGCATATATTTTAGCAGTTTTTAGTTTAGTAACTTCCCTTTTCTAACTCAATGGTCCTTATCCTATTTACTCTTAAATTTGTCCTGTTTTGGTACTGATGTCGCTGCATAAGTAATGTTAGATTGAGTCTAGGATTGTTGCCGCATCTGACAGCTGTCCGGATAAGAACAAAAAGGTGTGAGCTGTCCAGTCTGGTATAACCAACTTGTACGACCAGCAACAGCTTGATTTTGATGAAAGGACACCTGCACAAGGACAACTTGTACTTACCCTTAATTTTGTAATGTTTTGGTGCTAATGTCACTACATAAGTAATTTTAGATTGCATCCAGGATTGTCACTGCATCTAATAGTTATCCGGATCAGAACAAAAAAGCATGAGCTGTCTAGTTTGGTATAACCAACTGGTACAACCCGAGATAGCTTGATTCTGCAGAAAAGACACCTATATAATTTGGAGGAATATAAATATTCACAAGGAAAGAGAAAAAGGTGTCTCCTTTAGTCTCCTTTGGGCATTATCTTCCTTAACCTAGCTTTTGAGCTTTTCGGCTATGGAGCCTTAAGACCCCCACGGGTGAACCGATGTGAAAAGGATGCAGATCAGCCCCTAACGAGGAGCCCTAAGTGCGACGCAAGATGGAAGTGAAGGAGCAAGTTGAGTTGTTTAGGAATAGTATTCTTCATTTGTCTCTTTTACATTTCTTTTCTAATGTTGGTGATTACTCTTTATTTTATGTTTATATGGAAGAACACATAATTTCTAAGTTAAATGTTATTTTATTCAAACTTACTTCTACTATTTAATCTTTGGGTTTGAATGTTTTTAGCACGGAAGTGTTATTGCGATCACTATCACTGGAAGGTGTGGCAACAATTTAAGCTAACAAGCATGATAACGAAAGTTGCTTGGGGATTAGAGGATTTTAATCCACTTGTTCTTAATCGTGTTCCATTGCAATCATCGGAAGGTGTGGTTAGTGTGCATGTTTAAGTTTTAGGTTAAATATAGAAGTTAAGCTTGGTAAAATATACATTACACTTTATTGTGTCGAAAATCACCTATCCTTTTATACCTTATAAGCACTTAGCATTCTGTTGAACATTCACATTAGGGATCCCATTTTATCATTATCATATTTCATATTTATTTTCAAGTTATTGCTCTGACAACTATTATCACAATTTATCTTGTTTTATCTATTCATTGCATTGATATTAATAAACAAAAGACAGTCATCCTTGTGGGATCGATATCCGAAAAACTCACATCTGTCTACTATACTTGCACCGACATCGTACGCTTGCACAATATTGCTGTGACGTTAAACAATCGATCAAGTTTTGGCGTCATTATAGAGATGGCGTTTGTTTGATGTTTATTTTTATTTTTGCACTTTATTTTTATTATATAATATTTAGTTGTTACTAACTTGTTTTCTTTTTGTCGTCACTTTTACATTTTATTTTATGTGTTTTATGAGCTGAAGCAATTCGAAGTTTATTGTTGCAATTTACAAGGAAAAGATCAAACGATGGCATGACAGAATTATTTTGTTGCGACAATTTATCGCGGGTCAACGAGTTGAAATTTCATCCAGGTAAATTGCGTTCACGTTGGTCTGGATCTTTCGAAGTTGTCGAAGTATTTCCTCATGGTGCAGTCACAATTAAGGATTTACATGATGGACACAAGTTTAAAGTTAATGGACAGCGACTGTGTAACAGCCCGTTTTTCAGTGGTGTTGAAAAACAGTGATTATGGGATCACAAACTCAACGAGAAATTTTTATAAATGAGTGATTAAATTAAATTAGTCAGTAATAATTTTATGTGGAATTTTGAATTGAAGGATTTTACTTATTGAATTAAAATTTAGTATAAGTGGTTTGGTTCAAAGGTTAAGTGGCTCTAGAAAATGAGGTAGCGAGACCTTGTTTCTGAAATTTAGTGCCATAAATATTTTTATTAAATATTTACAGAATCCTATTATATGTGAATTGAAGTTCGGTTGGGTAATTTTGTTAATTAATTGATTAATTAAGGAAAAAGGAGTAAATTGTAAAAGAAGTACGTTAATTGTTATAGATTAAAAATAGAAAGGACCAAAGTGGTAATTAAACCATGGTCAAAAAGTCCAAGTGGTGGTGACATGATTATCTTCCACTTACTTTTCGATTATTTATTCATTTAGTCCTTTTTAATTTAAGGCTAAATTGTAAATAAGTGCATTTAATTGGAATTTAATATAATTGAAGGATCAAATAGGTAAATTAACCTATGGCATTTTAGTGGGTGGATTATTATGAATTAAATTGATTATAATTTGGATTAATTAAGGTTTAAAAAGGGATTAATTAAGTCTAATTATGAAAGTCATAAAAATTATAATTTTGCCATTAAGTATAAAAGTGAATTTAAGAAGAAATAACCTATTTTTCTTCTTCTAATTTCTTCATCTTCTTCGTCAAGCACAAGGAGAAAGCTACGGTTTCATTCTTAAGCTTTGAGCTTTTATTTAAGTAAGTTATTATTACCCGTTTTTAGTAATTTTCATGTTTTTGAGTCCGTGTTAGCTTGATCTAGCTAATCTAGGGACTAATTTACGAATCAGTCAAATGTTTTGGATCTTGCCATTTTTGAATATGCCTATCTTTGAAAGTTCTTGATGGTTTTGGATGCTTGATGATTAGGTTGGATCTTTTTGTAAAGTGATTTTGATTAAATTAAGGTTTGAGGACTAAAATGCTAAAAGATGAAATTAAGTGTACTTTTGGTGAAATAAATGGATTGTGGGGACTTGTATGGGAATCAAGGTAAATTTGGCTGCCATGAGTTGAGGAGGAAATGAGTATTTTGCATGTTTGTGTTGAAAGGACTAGATTGAATAAAAGGAAAGTATTAGGGGTAAAATAGTAATTTCTCCAAAAAGGACCAAATCATGTTAATTCATTTAATTATGTGTTTTAGTGTGAAATATGGATGAATTATTGATTTAGATTACAATCATGCGACGGATCGTGAAAAAAGGAAATTAGCAAAATAGTCTTTGAAGTTGAACCAAACTGCAATTTCAACTGGTAAGTTCGTAGTGATAGTTTATATACATTGGTTATTTCTTGTTTTTCACTATTGTCACAGAAAATGGAGAAAGGTTAAACATTCGTGATAATGGAAAGGCAAAGAAAGAAACAAAATGTCAGGCTTCGAACCAGTTATCTGATTTGAAGCGATGACTAGGATCCTTCATATGTTGCAGTATCCTAACAGCTTGTGTGAGCAGCATCACAAATTAATAGATTCTGAATGAATAATGAATTACAGATTCCTCCGATGGCTGAGTCTTCGCATATGTTACGGATTCTCATCAGCTTGTGTGAGCAGCATCGAGAGTGAGAAATTTTGGACCGTATGGATGGTTGAGTCTTCGTATATGTTGGGAATTCTTATCAGCTTGTGTCAGCAGCATCGTACACTGGTTAAACTCTATCTGGGATCATAAGAGCTAACCATTCTATGCTCATAAGAGCTGGGCTTGTAAGAACTAACCATTTTGGGCTAGTAAGAGCTAACCATTCTGGGCTCATAAGAGCTAACCATTCTGGGCTCGTAAAGGCTAATTATTCTTGGCTCGTGTGGGCTAAATGTTGTCTGTGCTCATAATGAGTTAAAGTCTAGAGAAATAAAGAGATTTAGTTCGTTTTTATACACATGATTACGAATACATACTCGTTATCATCTTTTAACTGATCTGTTTATTCAGTGAGAAAATGATAATCGCGAACTTACTAAGCTTAATAAGCTTACTCGTGAATCTTTTGTTGTTTTGTAGATACATTTTTCTGTTTGAAGATCGGATCATCTCAAGGAAATCACACTATTACAGATCTTGTATGGTAGATTTTACATCACTTGGTCTTATGGCATGTACTAGGATGATATTAACTTGAGATTGAACTAAAAGATGTTGAAATCCTTCTATTTTGATTTTCTAAATTGCATGAAGTATGACTTAGATGCTCAAGCTTATAATGCTTGTAAGACTTAGAAGTTATGTATGTTATGTGAAGTTTTAATGCATAACTTATACTGGTTGTGTATGAGATATTAAACTTGTATCTTAGCGTATACTTATTTCGGTAGAACTTATGCATGTATTGGTAGAAGTGTAGGGTAGGAGAGAGTTTGTTCTCTAACTTGGGTTGTATCGATAGTTAAGATACAAGTATCGGTAGTTTATGGTATTGATGTATCGATTGTAAAAATGATTGTATCGGTAGAAGTTGCAGGATAAGAATTTTTTCTCTCTAGAGTTTTTAGTATTGGTAATTGCATGAATTGTTTTGGTAGTTGTGTCACATGTATCAGTAGAATCATCTTGAGTATCGGTAGAACTCTGCGATATATTTGCACTATTTTTTGACTTGACAAGTACCAGTACATGTTCATTAGGTACCTGTAGAAGTGTTCAAATATCATGGAAATAACCTTTTTGCCCTTGTTGAGTTGTGATTTTTAATCAATTGATGATTTATGATATGTTAAGTGCATATCTTTATTAAAATAAGATTGATTGAAATGAAAATAAAAGACAAACAATGATAGATGAACAGTAGGATACCAAGACCCTAATTGATGATGGTTTCGAGTTTTGGGTGTTACATTTAATGGTATCAAAGCTTACGATTTAGCCGTTTCTAGAACTGAATTGACTGTGTGAAATGATCTAGAAGTATATACCATATGAACCTGTGAAAGTGTGATATAGATGGATCCGATCTAACTGCTATTTTATAGATAAGAAAATGTCTGATTCAGAACGAGGAGAAACCAATGAAGTAAATAGTAATGTTCTAGCTACTGATTCTAACACGAGTCAAGGGGTACCGATTATACCGATGATAGAAGGTGAAGTCAAAAATATGTTTTTCGATCTAATGGGAAAGTGGTTTTCAGAATTTATGAGGAATAATCCTATGGTACCACCTCCCCCACCTCCGACTACACAGCCTGCTGCTTGACCTATGGCACCTTCTATAAGGCCTTCACCTCCTCTTGTGATAGAAGAGAGGCGTTGTATAACAACAGACAGGGCAAGAAAATATGGGGTGGAAGAATTTCGCGAAAATTGATCCATCCAGGGTTGAGTATTGGTTGGAAAACACTCTGAGAGAACTGAATGAAATGGCTTGTCCGTCTAAAGACTATATTAAGTATGTTGTATCGTTACTGAAAGACAAGGCATGCAATTGGTGAGTGATGATTATGACAGTGGTACCTGAAAATGGAGTTGGGAATTCTTCCAAGCAGAGTTCAAAAAGAAATACATCAGTAAACGGTACCTAGATAAAAAGAAGAAGGAATTCCTAAAGTTGAGATAGGGAAATAAGATAGTGGCAGAATACGAACGGGAATTTGTACTTCTCAGTAAGTATGCACGGGAGATTGTACCTACTGACGAGGCTATGTGTATCCAATTTGAGGATGGTTTAAATGATGAGGTTAAAATGATGGTGGGTGGTTATGAAATACGACCATTTGTTATCTTGACGGATAGAGCACAGAAAATGGAAGAAATTTACAACCACAAGAAAGAGGGAAAAGAGGTCCAGAGAATTCAATAAGAAGATTTCTTCCGAAACTTTTACTTTTCCACTGCTAAAGAAATACAAAGAAAATGAGAACCAAGTGACAGTTTCAACTAGGTACCCGAGCAAGAGCGAGTCGGCACAACCTGGAATTAGATTTCAAAATGGGCCTACGGATAGTGTAACCAATGTTCGTAATGCACCTAACCTAGCTTGTGAGTATTGTGGAAGATTCCATCCGGGTGAGTATCGTTTGAAGAAAGGGGCATGCTTCCGATGTAGAGCAACCAACCACATGGTACGAAACTATCCAGTATCACAGGATGAGGAAGAGAATCAGAGTATAAAATGTCCAGCCACACCACAAAAGAGTAGATGATCTGGACAGAACAGCATTGCAGGTGGAAATCATAATGAAGGTAAAGAAAATACAAACAGATCCGAAGTTCGAGCACTTACACGGACCTATTGTATTCGAGCCAGAGTAGAGACAATTGTATTCGATGAAATGACTGGTAAATTCTATCCTTGTTGTGACTGTAAGTACTTTGAACGATTTAGGACTGATTTATTCTTATATTGATACTGCTTAATAACTGATAAAATTTCAAGGATGAAATTCCCTAAGAGGGGGAGAGTTGTAACAGCCCATTTTTCAGTGGTGTTGAAAACAGTGATTATAGGATCACAAACCCGACAAGAAATTTTTATAGATGAGTGATTAAATTAAATTAGTCAATAATAATTTTATGTGGAATTTTGAATTGAAGGATTTTAATTATTGAATTAAAATTTAGTATAAGTGGTTTGGTTCAAAAGTCAAGTGGCTCTAGAAAATGAGGTAGCAAGACCTCGTTTACGAAATTTAATGCCATAAATATTTTTACTAAATATTTACATAATCCTATTATATGTGAATTGAAGTTTGGTTGGGTAATTTTGTTAATTAATTGTTTAATTAAGGAAAAAGGAGTAAATTATAAAAGAAGTTAATTGTTATGGATTAAAAATAGAAAGGACCAAAGTGGTAATTAAACCATGGTCAAAAAGTCCAAGCGGTGGTGACATGATTATCTTCCACTTACTTTTCGGTTATTTATTCATTTAGTCCTTTTTAGTTTAAGGCTAAATTGTAAATAAGTGAGTTTAATTGGAATTTAATATAATTGAAGGATGAAATAGCTAAATTAACCTATGGAATTTTAGTGGGTGGATTATTATGAGTTAAATTGATTATAATTAGGATTAATTAAGTCTAATTATGAAAGTCATAAAAATTACAATTTTGCCATTAAGTATAAAAGTGAATTTAAGAAGAAATAACCTATTTTTCTTCTTCTAATTTCTTCATCTTCTTCGTCAAGCACAAGGAGAAAGCTAGGGTTTCATTCTTAAGCTTTAAGCTTTGATTTGATTAAGCTATTGTTACCCGTTTTTAGTAATTTTCATGTTTTTGAGTATGTGTTAGCTTGATCTAGCTAATCTAGGGACTAATTTACGAATTAACCAAATGTTGTGGATCTTACCATTTTTGAATATGCTTATCTTTGAAAGTTCTTGATGGTTTTGGATGCTTGATGATTAGGTTAGATCTTTTTGTAAAGTGATTTTGATGAAATTAAGGTTTAAGGACTAAAATGCTAAAAGATGAAATTAAGTGTACTTTTGGTGAAATAAATGGATTGTGGGGACTTGTATGGGAATCAAGGTAAATTTGGCTGCTATTAGTTGAGGAGGAAATGAGTATTTTGCATGTTTGTGTTGAAAGGACTAGATTGAATAAAAGGAAATATTAGAGGTAAAATAGTAATT
Organism: Kokia cookei; assembly: GCA_039519145.1. Classification (NCBI taxonomy): domain Eukaryota; kingdom Viridiplantae; phylum Streptophyta; class Magnoliopsida; order Malvales; family Malvaceae; genus Kokia; species Kokia cookei. Next base: position 18,884,378 of record CM076900.1, on the reverse strand, counting down.
TCTCCAAAAAGGACCAAATCATTGTTAATTCATTTAATTATGTGTTTTAATGTGAAATTTGGATGAATTGTTGATTTAGATTACAATTGTGCGACGGATCGCGGAAAAGGGAAATTAGCAGAATAGTCGAAGTTGAACCAAACTTCAATTTCAACCGGTAAGTTCGTAGTGATAGTTTATATACATTGGTTATTCTTGTGTTTCACTATTGTCACAGAAAATGGAGAAAGGTTGAACATTCATGATAATGGAAAGGCAAAGAAAGAAACAAAATGTCAGGCTTCGGACCGGTTATCTGATTTGAAGCGATGGCTAGGATCCTGCATATGTTGCAGTATCCTAACAGCTTGTGTGAGCAGCATCGAAGGTTAATAGATTTTGAAGGAATAATGAATTATGGATTCCTCCGATGGTTGAGTCTTCGCATATGTTAGGGATTCTCATCAGCTTGTGTGAGCAGTATCGAGAGTGAGAAATTCTAGACCTATCGATGGCTGAGTCTTCGCATATGTTGTGGACTCTTATCATCTTGTGTGAGCAGCATCGTACACTTGTTAAACTCTGTTTGGGCTCGTAAGAGCTAACCATTCTAGGCTCGTAAGAGCTAATCATTTTGAGCTCGTAAGAGCTAACATTCTGGGCTCGTAAGAGCTAACCATTTTGGGCTCGTAAGAGCTAATCATTCTAGGCTCGTAAGAGCTAACCATTCTGGGCTCGTGTGGGCTAAATGTTATCTGTGCTCGTAATGAGTTAAAGTCTGGAGAACTGAAGAGATTTAGTTCGTTATTATACACATGATTACAATACATACTCGTTATCATCTTTTAACTAATATGTTTATTCTTTGAGAAAATGAAAATCACGAACTTACTAAGCTTAAAAAGCTTACTCATGAATCTGTTATTGTTTTGTGGATACGTTTTGCTGTTTGAAGATCAGATCATCTCGAGGAAATCACACTATTGCGGAACTTGTATGGTAGATTTTACATCACTTGGTCTTTTGGCATGTATTAGGATGATATTAACTTAAGATTGAACTAAAATATGTTGAAATCCTTCTATTTTGATTTTGTAAATTGCATGAAGTATAACTTAGATGCTCAAGCTTATAATGCTTGTAAGACTTAGAAGTTATGTATGTTATGTGAAGTTTTAATGCATAACTTATACTGGTTGTGTATGAGATATTAAACTTGTATCTTGGCGTTACTCTTGAGATCCTGTATACTTGTTTCGGTAGAACTTATACATGTATCGGTAGAAGTGCAGGGTAGGAGAGAGGTTATTCTCTGACTTGGGTTGTATCGATAGTTAAGATACAAGTATCGGTAGTTTATGGTATTGATATATCGACAGTAAGAATGATTGTATCGGTAGAAGTTGCAAGATAAGGATTTTTACTTTTTGGAGTTTTTGGTATCGGTAGTTGCATGAATTGTTTCGACAGTTATGTCACATGTATCGGTAGAACTCTACAATATTTTTGAATTATTTTTTGACTTAACAACTACCGATACATGTTCATCAGGTACCGGTAGAAGTGTTCAAAAATCATGGAAATGACCTTTTTGCCCTTGTTGAGTTGTGATTTTTAATCGATTGATGATTTGTGATATGTTAAGTGCACATCTCTATTAAAATAAGATTGATTGAATTGAAAATTAAAGACAAACAATAATAGATGAATAGTAGGACACCAAGACCCTAATCGACAACGGTTTCGAGTTTTAGATGTTACAGACTGAAACATTATTTTGGGAACATTGATCAAATGCAGGAAGAGACCATTAAATCGGTTGAAATTTATTTTTTAATTCTTCTTGAAGTTTTTATTATGCAATTTTATTTTATTTTATTTTTGTTTTCATTCAAGTTTGTTGCACTTTGTGTTTTTTACAAAATAAACAGGAAACATTGTCGATGCATTTGGACTTCATTATCAACACAATTTGTACAGCTGTACTGCAACTGTAGTTCATGAACAAGAATCCTCCAAGCCAATGGAGAAAAAGGAGCCGGTGATAATTTTAATGAAAGCGGCCAAAGATCGATTTCAAGATAATATTTTGAAGCAAAACTTCCATCCAGAACAGGGCATTCTCCTGTAGCAACAACAAGACCTAGGAAAATAAGTCTACAAGACCATCGCAAGGCTGAAATGGGAAACCTTTTGCACTCACCCTGGCAGCTACTCTCCGTCTCTGGTACGTGAGTTCTATGCTAACCTTACTGACCATGAGTCAGAGTTTGTCTTTGTTCACGAAAGATTAATCCTTTGGGATGCTGAACACATCAATGAGCTGTGCAACACCAAGGTGGATAGGGATGAACACGCTGTGTTCATTGAAGAAATCACTAATGAGAAGACAAACTTCATGGTGAAGGACGGGTTCAAATCACAACAACTACACCATGCACAAATGCTTCTTAACGCTGCAAATAAAGATCTGATTCCATTTTATAAACTATAAACTGAAGCCTTCTACGCACAGCACCACAATCAAGCATGCATTAGGTATAGCTTTTATGTATTCTTACGAGAAATATCATTCCCAAAATTATCAAATAAGATCTAATCTAACTTATGGACTTAATTTTTTTTCATTGAAGTAATTAAGATTCAAGCATAGAAAATTTTAAAACATAAAATAAAAAATCTCTAAATTAGGAGAATAACATAAAAACTCTCAATTAAAATAAAAGAAAACATAATGTTTGAATTCTAAACAGGAACATGATATAACTGCTTTAGTTCTAGGGGAAAAGTGTGAGTTTTGGCTTTGGGAGGTGGTGTTTCTGGGTCATGTCATTTTAGCTGAGGGTATTAAGGTTGATCCGAAGAAAGTTAAAGTGATTTTGGATTGGAAGTGCTGAGGTTTGTTTTTGAGGTCATGAGTTTTCTAGGGTTAGCTGGTTATTATCATGGCTTTGTCGAGGGGTTTTTGATCATTACTGCTCCATTGACCAAGTTGCTTCAGAAGAACACTACCTTTGAGTGGACTGATGAGAGGTAATAGTATTTCGAGAAGCTAAAGTCGATTTTAACCGAAACACCTGTGTTGACATAGTCGAAATCTGGTAAGGAGTATGTCATCTACAGCGATGCTTGTTATACGATTTTGGGTTGTATGTTGATGCAGGAGGATAGGGTAGTTGCTTATGCATTGAGGCAGTTGAGGCAGTTGAGGCCGCATGAGTGTAACTATCTGACTCATGATTTAGAGTTGGCTGCCGTAGTCTTCGCACTCAAGATTTGGTGTCACTATCTATATAGTGAGAGGTGTGTGATTTACATCGATCACAAGAGTCTTATCTCCTAACCCAGAAGGAGTTAAACTTGAGACAGAGGCGTTGGATCAAGTTGCTAAAGGACTATGATTGTGTGATTGAATACCATCTGAGTAAAGTGAATGTCATCGCAGATGCTCTAAGTCACAAGTCTTTGGTCGATTTGAGGGCTATGTTTATGAGGCTATTTGTTCCGGAGGATGGTGGCCTGTTGGCTGAACCTCAGGTGAGGTCGATTCTTTCACAGTAGATTCATGAGTGTTAGCCTTTTGATGAGAGTTTGGCTCGTCGGATTCGTCAGGTTGAGTTGGGAGTTTAGGGAGATTTGATCTCAACTCTGATGGTGTTCTTTCGAGGTTATTTTTGCATTCTAGAGGATGATGATTTGCGGCACTTGATTTTTACTGAGGCATATAGCAATCCTTATGCTATGCATCCCGATGGGAACAAGACGTATCAAGATCTTCGGATTTTGTATTGGTGGCTTGGGTTGAAGAAGGATGCTGTCGACTTTGTTGCGAGATGTTTAGTTTGTTAGAGAGTGAAAGTCGAGATCAGTGTCCATCTGGTTTGCTTCAACCTATTCGGGTTCCTAAGTGGAAATTAGAGCGGATTACGATGGACATCATTTCGGGATTACCTTTGACTTTGACTCGTTAAGATTCGATCTGGGTGTTTGTGGATAGATTTACGAAGTCTGCTCATTTTTTGCCGGTCCATAGGATATTTAGTCAGTTAGTAAAACTCTATATCCAAGAGGTTGTTTGTCTTCAAGGAGTTCCTATTTCGATTATATCAGACTAAGATCCGTGGTTTACTTCGAGATTCTGAAAGGCATTGCATGAAGCTTTGGGGTTCGAAGCTACATTTCAGTTTAGCTTATCAACCGCAGTTTGATGGATAATCAGAAAAGGTGATTCAGGTTCTTGAGGACATGCTCCTTTATTATGTTATCGACTTTGGAGGTAGTTGGGATCATCACTTGTCGTTAGTTGAGTTTGCTTATAATAATTACTTCTAAAAGAGTATTCAGATGGAACCATTCAAGGCTTTCTATGGTCGGAGGTGTAGGACTCCTCTATGTTAGTCCAATGAGGAGGAGAAGAGGAGCTTGGGTCCGGAGTTGGTTCGAGAAATTGAGGATAAGGTGAGACATGTTTGCAATCAGTTAAAAGTTGCTTTGAATCAGTAAAAGTCTTATTGTCAAGACATCGAGTATTAGGTCGGGGATAAGGTCTTCTTGAAGGTTTTGTTGTGGAAGAATGTTCTGAGGTTCGAGCGAAAAGGCAAGCTCAATCCGAGATTCGTTGGCCCTTATGAGGTTACCAAGAGGATTGGAACGATTGCTTACCATATGTTGCTGCCGCCTACGCTAGATCGTATTCATGATGTCTTCCATGTCTCCATGTTATGAAAGTAATGATCTGATCCTTCTCACATTCTGTCGGTTGAGGAGATTGAGGTTCGATCTGATCTTTCGTACGAGGAGAAACCAGTTGCGATCCTAGATCGTGAGGTCAAGGTGCTAAGCAGTAAGACGGTTCTGTTGGTGAAAGTTTTATGGCGCAACTACAAAACTGAGGAAGCCACCTGGGAATCAGAAGATGTGATGAAACGTCAAAATCCGTACCTATTCAATTTAGGTAAAATTTCAAGGAAAAAAATTCTTTTTAGAGAGGGAGAGTTATAATATCTCTAAATAGGGTCTAGTAGTTTCGGGTATATTTTTTTGAGTTCCGAGCATGAATTTAGGAATTTATCAGGTTAATAGTAATTTTTAATTTAATTTAGGAGGTCAATTTCATCTAAAATCGATTAAAAATTAATTCAGAAAAATAAAAATATTTTTGAAAAATTAATTTTAAAGTAATTAAATAATTATTTGTGAAAATAATTAATTCGGGTCGAAAAATAATTTTAAAATAATTTTAATAGTGATTAATTTGAGTTAAATTTAAATATTAGTTAAATTAGATTTAATTGTAAAATAATGGAAATTTCGGAGTATTTATTTGGTAAATAAACTTTTAAATTCGAAATTTTGGAGGGAAAGGATCACATGGTAAAGTAAGGGAAATGTGGAAGTGACCATTGGGCAAATTTTCCAATTTTTAAATTTCTGGTGGGTTGTTTCAATTTTAAAAACATTGTATCTAGTCTACTTTTCACACCATTTACATCATATTAGAGAGATTTAAAATTTGTTTTCTTTGCATGGTTTTAAAGATCTATAATCAGAGAATAGATTTAACAAATTTTCTTCTCAAAATACTCTCTCTTTTCACATGAAATTATTCACAAAAGTAACAAAAAATATTCTGAAATTTCTCAAGATTCTTGAATCAAGATTTTCAATGAAAGGAATTAGAATGAATCAAAGGTAATTACTATTCCTAAACTTATTTTTATGATGATTAGAAGCAAATTTACATGATTTGAGTGATAATTACATGATTTTTTATCAATGGCATCTTCTTCAAAAGCTTAAGGTGCTTTAATTGTGGATCTTGAATTTTGAGAGGAAATCTACAAATCAATGGATGTTCCAACTCAAAATGGATCTATTAGAAGGTTTTTGATCTTATTTGTCAAGATTAAACATGTTCTATAAGGTTATTTAAAGAAATTCGAATTTCATCATCTTCATGAACCAATTTTCCGGATTTTTGTGAAATTTATACTTACTATATGTTTATTTGGTATAGTATTTGATGTTTGGAAGTGATTAGGAGGGCTGGAGTGATCGATTTTGTGAGGAATTGATTTTTCGACTTGATGATACAAATCCTGTAAGGTAACTTTGAGAGAGAATTTTGTGTAGCCTAGTTGATGAAAATTTGTGTTTAATATATCTTTTGAAAGGTGGTAATATCTATTTTATCTCTGTTGAAGCTCCGAATCTTGAAGAGGATCGAGTTAATCGAAATTGAAGATTGGATTTGCTAGGTTGATCACATGGTTGTGGTGAGTGTTATTAAAGGATGATTTGGTAAATTGATTTTACTCAATTCCATTATTTTTTTTATGATTAATATTTTAACAATTCAACCATTAAATTTATCAATATTATGAATATAAATATTCGAATTGATCCGATATCTTTCTCATATCAATCCAAAATATTGTCTTTATTAATTTATATTTTACAATTAAAAGTTTTTTTTTTATGCAAAACATATAGTTAGGATGACATCTATTTAAAGATCCCATAAGATCTCATGAGATTCTTTAAAATCAACGGTTGAAATAAAAATAAAAAAAAACACCAATCCACGGTTGATCATGTCATGTAAGATTGCATTGAGAAACGATAGTTTACCATTTAATCAATTCACCCAATTTCAACATTTAAAAAAATGAGAAAAATTAACTTTTAGAAAAAAGTAATGTATTAGATAATCAATTTAATAGGTTTCAGATCACTAAAATAATTTCTAATTTTTTATATGATTTAATCAAACGACTACAATCTCCTCATTTCTATCTTTTAACACGCATACATATTACCAATTACATATAACAGAGTCTAGCATAAGGGACTTGAGAGAAACATCATCATGTAAAATGGACATCTGGCCTAATACAATTTATAAATTATCAAATTTCGGTAAATAAATGAAACTTTTTGGAAAGGTAAATAGTAAAAGTATAATTTATATTCTTTTAATTTCAATGGATAATGCTATTTCATATGTTAGAAGGTGTTGAAATATCATGTGTCATTTAATATGTGTCATGATAATACTACCACCTCATTCAATCATTAGTCTTAATAATTAGATGATCAAAATTTAGTGTCTGGTGGCCGAATTTAAATATATTCAATTGAATGATTATCTTTGTAATTTATTCATATTATATGGTAAACTTCATCCTTAAAAAATAAATAATATAAAATAGAAATATAGATAAGCAACACAATAATAAATTATTGATAAATAGTAATAAATGATTAATACTAACTAATAAAATTATTGTAAATATGTTATTATCACGGGCGAAGTTAGAAAAAAATTTTAGGAGGAGAAATTAAATTGTAATTTTTATTATAATAAAAATATAATTTTTAAAAGATTAAATCAAAATTTTATTTTTTAAGAAAAGTCAAAATGTAGTTTTAACTTTATTAATTTAAAATTTTAAAAATTTTAAAAGATCTAAATAAAAAAAAATTTTCATTTTAAAAAAATCAAAGCACCTGTCAACGTCTTAAATTTGCTCATGATTATTATATTACATTATTAATAACATAGCAAAGGAGTAAATTTTAAAAATACTTTAGGCTTTATAATATAATATTTAATAGGTTAATTAAACAAGCAACATGTTTTTAGTTTAAAACATTTATTAATATATTAATTCATATTTAAATTTCAACTTATGTGTTACTAAATATTGAACAATTATTAAACAAAATTATTAGTATAAATGTTTGATATATAGTAATTAATTGATAACATATTAATAAATGTATTATTTTAAAGATAATTAGTATAAATTAATAGTATATGGTGTATAAGTAAATGATAATATTTTTTATGTCTTAAGATATCTACCGGAGCGAGTTCAATAATTAATTCTTCGCATTTTGTAGACCTATTAAGGGGATGGATGCTGATCACAAGTTTTAAAGTTACTCTATACTTTAAAAAGCATCGAACCCTCAACTATTGATTAAGTAATTAATAACATTTTTAATCAACTGATAAAATATAAGTAAATTTAGTAATAAATCATTTATAATATAAAAGTAGAAATTATTACCAAATGATATGTAACATAAAAGTAAATAAACGATAGTAGAAGATAATAAGTAAATCTTATAATTACAATCATAAAAATTTATGTAACTTCTTTAAGTAAAAAATGTATGTATATTATTAATTAGTTAAAATATATGTATATATAAATATTATTATCTTTATAATAGCGAATTGAAAAATATATTTATATTAAAAATTATAATTTTTAAAAGATAAGTTATAATAAAAAATAAAAAAAAGACTTCAGTTGTTTTAAACATTCATTGATTAAACCAAAAATCTTAACTTTCAATCCTAAAGAAGAAGAGATTGTCTAGGTTTAGGAATAAGAACCAAAACCTAGAGAAGAAGGAAAGAAAGACCATCCGAAATGTTTCCCTCCTACTATATAAACTCAGTTTCCCCTTTAGTGGATATTGACAAGTGTTAAATGTATATTGAAATTGTCCCTTAAATACCCTATCAAAATATGAAAAAATATAAATAAAAAAAATCCAAATACAGATACTATTTGATTAGTCAAGTCCATTCAGTTAACTCTTAACCAATACCATTGCAGGACCCATTTGCATAGTGTTCGAGCAAACCAAGCATACCATACCCCTAGTGGTAACTCATATGTGACAAGGTCTTAAAGGCACTTTAGTCCACCAATAACTTTCTCCTATACTTAGTAGGCGCTTCATGCTTAACCAAACTCTGAGGCGTACGCTTAGTTTGTCGTACTCTTTCTTCAATTGAAGAATATCCCAAGATGAAATCCTTAGATACTACTGTAGGCGGATACTTTATGCGCCAAAACTTTAATTTGTCAAAAGTCTATAAAGTGGCGAACTATGCTACCATAGTGTGCCAAGACAGGTAACATTGTAAACTCTAAACTATATAGGTTTTTTTAATAGTTTATGATACTTTTTTACTTAAAAATAATATTAATCCCGAGTATTTGATCACTAAGAATATTGGATCTCATAATAATATTAGGCATAAATTACATGTCATGACTAATAGGAATCACATAGATCAAATATCATAAAATCATAAAAATCACATCACAGATCTCAGATTATGGAATTTAGTTACTTGATCACCTTGTTTATCATTTTTAACCGATCTTAGTGAATACACTTGTATTCACTTATGCACGTAATTCAAGAATAGAATATCAAAGAATAATATTCTTTTAATACTATTATTAATATTTTTAATTAATCAATAAAAATAAATGTAACAAACTATTATGAGTGAATCCCCACACCTTAGATCTGATGAATTAGATCTCGACCCTACTTTGAAAGAGATGGATCTGGTTTCCTTGAGCCACTAAGTTAATCATATGCACATGTTAGTATCGATCTAAAGAATAAAACTCCTTAACGAAAGAATATAGCGAATCAACAATACTTACACGAATCTATGATCAAATCGCACACTTGCCACGAATGGAAGATGATTCCAAGATTTTCGATTAACTCTTCAATCAGGTACAAAAAAGAGTGATTAGTATTATTCTAAAATAATACCACGAGATCATGGCATGAACGAGAACTTTCATACTTATAGATATAGGAGAAGATCACTTGATGATAAATCTCGAAAATCGATCAAAGAAGGAGATTAGGCTCTATAATGAAAATAGAGGAATTCAGAGAAGTTGAACAACTCAAAAGATGATTTTTAATAATTAGAAATTAGATTCGAGAGTATACAAAAATATTTTTGAGAATTGGAGAAGAAAAGAAGAAAATTGGGAAAAAAATGTGGTGGTCGACGACGACGGCACGACGGTAACAGTGGTGAAGGTGCGACTATCGTGTATGGTGGGGAAGGGGAAGAGAATTGAAGGGAAAAGGCTTTGAAAGTAATGAAAAAAAGAAGAAAAAGTCAAAAATCGATGGAGCAAGGCTGGTGGTCAGCCAAAGAGAAAGAGAATAGAAAATTTAGAAAATAAAAACTGAAACTAGGGTTTTGGGAGGCTATGGTCGACCATGGGTAGTCAAATAATGATTTTTGATAAACTTGGAGTCAAAGGGAGTGAAAAGGGAGATTTTCACAATAAAGAGAGTAAAAATGGGGACATAAAAGGAAAGATTTACGCAAGCAAAATGACTTGGATGACAAGAAGAGGGGTTTGACCTTCTAGAATGGTAAAAAATTTCGACTAGGAGGGAAAGAAGGAAAAAAATTAATAAATTAAGTTTGGAGGGATTTGAACCTAAAACCTCTAAGATTTAATTAATACAATTTACCACTAGACTATTTAATTTCCTATGATATTATTTTTCACATTTTAATAAATAAATTCTTGGGTGTGACACCCTGTGGAGACGATAACTCATTTACTTACTTATTACTTGATAACAACCATGTATACTTGCACAAGCCTAGGCTTTACAAACATAAATTCCTACTTTCCCTTTTCTTGGATTCATCGATGTTGAGGTGTGACACCTAGTATGGTTACCAATTTGAGCTTCGATATTTTGAAAAATTTAACAAAAATCAAATGTATCGACACCCCTAACAAAGTATTGATACCTTTCAAAATTTATCGATACCTTTTTTGGTATCGATACCATTTTAATGATTCAATATCTTATAGCAAGTGTGGATACACTTCTTATTGAATCAATACTATACACTTCCTATTATGTGAGTGCTTAATTGATAAACATCCAAATCTAGTACGTCTTGTTTCTTTGTTCGTTCATTTGTTTACTCTTTTGAGAGGATTTAAGTCTTAAGATTTGGGTAGAAATCTTAGGGGAATTTTAAGGTTAAACCATATCCTCAAAGATTGATCAAATTAATATGTCATAGGCAAGCTTTATAGGAACAATGTCTAAACTAATTACATCATCAAGAATCTAAAAAGATATGTTGAGCTAGCCACAAGTTCAGAAAGCTTGTAATTCATACTTGTGTCTAGGAAACTCAGAAGAGCTATCTTCCCCTTTTCTAGAGTTAAACTTCTGGTGAAACATTCCAATCCAATTAGAGAACTAAGCGACATTTGATCTTTCACGCTAACTTCTAAATAAGTTAAAGAAGAAATCTTCAATTTGCTTTTTTTTCTTGAGATAAAACTAGAGAGCGTATGTTATATTTTCCAAACATAAAAGTTCAAGAAGAACACATACATTGTAACTCCCTAAACCCAGCTTAGAAGATATTGCCAGCTTAGAAGATATTGTCAAATCTAAAAGGTCACTATCGTGATTTCGTCCTCAGAAACCATTTCAAATAGTTATACAATTTAATTTTGTAAATGAATTAAGTCATAGTAAAATAGTTATTTCTCACATTTCTGAATAGTTCCAAACTTACAAATTATTAATCAAATACCTTATGCAAATATCCAAAATCCCAAATTAAATAATAATAATAATAAAAACATTACGAACCCAAAATAATTTAATAATATAATTTGAAAAATAAATCCAAAACAATAATTCATAATTAATAATAAATGAAAATGAATAAATTGAAGAGATCCACCGAGTACCAAGTCGCCTAAGTCCGATAAATCTAACAGGGAAAAACTGAGGGGGAATTAGCTAAAAAGCCTAGTGTGTCTCTAAAGTGCAAGTAATCACAAACACAATATCACAGTAATTTCACTAAACATTTGAAAACAAGCATACAACTTATCACAACACAAATGCAATAAAATCACAAGCACAATGCAATGCACCAAATCCTTCAGCACACCAACATAGTGGAGTGGTTCCCCAATCAACCGTCACCAATTAGAGTGGTTTTACTATCAGTCGTTTGAAGGGGCGATTACCACGACTTTCACTGTACAATCCCAACCCATGTAAACACAATGATATGGTGTCACAATAATCTCAGTCTCAACACAATCTCATGATATTAAATTAGAGTTCAAAAATCCGTACACATGATAATCAGAATATCCACAAACTGACAGATATGCATGAAAAATCAACATACGAAATACAATACCGAATAATAATCTCACATATAACTTATCACAAAATATATCACATAAATGTCACATCAACGTGTAATATCACACAACGGGAGTATTGCACACACAGAGACACACCTCTAGCGATAGAAGCTCTAATGTCGTGGAGAACGACTCTCATGCTCAGATCTATCATCGGGTCTAGCTAATTCCGAACTTACGAGAATAAATTCTACATTAAATCTATCAATATGCCACCTACTAAACCCAACACTAAACCAAAACAAATACTCACGTGCGACTATCGGAGCTTGTGTAGGGGCAGTCTGCACAGGTGAAGGAGGTAACTCGTCATTCTCAAAATCTTAATCACCTACACACAAAATATCCCAAGTCAAATCCCTTATTCATTTTTTTTAGAAAGTTTTACTAAGTATAATAACTTGTAAACAGCTAAACCGAGGCTTTTGAGTTCGAATTTGACAAAGCAAATTTGGAATCAGGACATTGAAAAATGGTATGATAGGGTTGGTCAGGAAAAGTCAATGGTCAAAGTCAAAGTCAACGGTTAAGGTCAACAGTTAATGGTCAAAGTCAAAGATCAATGTCAACGATCAAGTTTGACGGGTCAGGTCAATAATTGTTCAAAGTCAATGGGTCAATGGGTCGATTAATATGGGTTAATAGGTCGAGTCGGGTCAACGATCAAAGTCAATAGGCCAACAGATCGGTCAACGGGTCGGGTTGGGTGAGGCAACGGGTCAGGTCAGGCTCACTATTCAAAGTCAATGGTCGAGTCGAGTCGAGTTAATTTGGGTCAGGCTGAAATTGGTTTGGTTCACACACTTGGCTTGGGTCACATGATTGGGTTTGACTTAAGGTTTAAGTTGTTGGACTAAGGGTTGGGTTTTGGGCTAATCACTTGGCATTGGGTTTAGATCACACTTGGGCACATATATCGGGCCAATCGGTTTGGGCCACTTGTTTGTTAAGCTTAGATATTAGGTCACCTTAGTTTTGGGTCACACACAAATGGGTCACACTTTGGCTAGAAGGATAGAAGATTGGGTCACCAACCTTTGGGCCTCTCACATTGGGTCAACACCAGCCGACCTACAACACATAAGGCAATAAGGTTTTTAGTGTTTTCAAAACCTTGATCGATGGCGTCGCAACTCCAGGACGGACAATTGTTTGCTTATCGGAACATCACCAAAAAGGAACCAAAAACAAAACTCCAACACAACGCACCTCCTACCAACTCCCTCAACGATGAACACAACACGAGATCTACAGTGGATGAAGGCGACACAAGTAGAGATTCAAATCGATTCTAGCGTCGATTCCCACAATAGCAACGGCGAGAAAGGATTCAAAGGCAGGTTTGATTCGCGGCACCTGGAGAAGGTCGATGTTGGTGGCGGTGTAACTCACGGCCAACGGCAAAGGGCTAATCGACAGCTCGTCGAAAAAAGAAATGGAGAGAAAAGAAAGAGGGAAAGGGAGATTCAAATAGGGAGAAAAATCTAAATGGGTGAGCCAAAGGTTTTGAAACATAGAGAATATGGGATTTAAATACTAAAGAAATTGGGTAAATTTCACAAAAGGGCTCCAAATAGCTATGATTTTCTAAATAACCCTTAAACTTTAGCTGCTTTACAAATAAGTCCCAAAAATTCCAATTTAACCATAAAATTTTAATTAAACTCAAATTAGACCCCAAATTTTATAAAATTCCTAATTTGGTTCCTAAATTTCACTAAAATCATAATTTAATCCTTAAACTCAAATTTGGGTTGTTACATACATCTTCAAGAGTGAAGATGAATTCTCGCCAAGAAATAATGATAGTGTGAGAAGTTATACATCATCTAGCAAGAATGGCACGCCACAACATCATATACTCCAGTCACGAAAAGAGCCTTTTTCATATAAAGGTTTTCTTAGAATTTTATTCACCCAACTTTCCCAACATTGAATTGGTTAAGAATTTGAGCCAAACTTGGTCGGCAAAAATGAAAATTCTTCACTCTCAAATCTAAAACTTCAAAACCAAGTTAGATGATATTTCAAATCTATTACTCGAATGATCTTCAAAGCCAATACAAAGCCAAGAATAATTGACAGTAAGAGTTTGATAAGTAGAAATTTTTTTATACGCATGCATTCCCAAAAATGATCTTTTCCCCCTTTCTTAATTATCAAATCAAACCAATTTTTAAGAACTACAGGTGGCACACCATCTTTTCCTATGCATATTTGAATTTTTTTTTCAAGACGACCAACACGTGAAGAATGTCGGTAACTTATTTTACTCATTATTAGAAAACCAACAAACCTACAGAAGAAAACGAGATAAGTACCTATATTATTCTACTTGTTTGCATTTATATCTTATTTTTTCTTTTCCTCTCTTTCTTTTTGAATTACGTAGCCACATTATATAATAAACAAAGGTTGTGTTCAGCACAACTTTTACAATGGACTTTTTATTAAATAAGTCCTTTTGGCCTTAAGTAATACTAAACAAACACCATTTGGGTTTTTTTTTTTACTTTTAAAATGGACTTTTAGATCCATTAAAAAAGCTGAAATGTTTAGCAGTGGGGTTTCAAACAGGCATATAGCAAGGTTAATTACTTTTTTAGCCTCAATATTAGACATGGGACATCAATTTCTTCTTCTTTTTTGTTCCATAATTTTTCTGCTCTCTTTTGTCTTCTTCCTTCTCCCCTTCCATTTTCTTCCCTTTTTCCATTTTCAAGCAGTTTTTTATAAACTTTTTTCTTGTTCATCTTCTTCAGCTCCAACGGGTTTAGCTATTGTTATTCTTCATAATTTGGTAGCTTTCTCACTCTTTCGACAGCCTCTATTTGGCACTGTGCACCCATCATCTCCTTCTTCGATAAGTTCCCACATCAAAAAAGAAAATTTAAAGCTTTTTCCCTTTTAAGATTTTTTTTGTTTCTTCTCTGGTAACTTGTGGTTGTCTTATGCTTCCTTTTCCCCCTTCTTTGATGAAAAGGTTGTAATAAATAGATTTGTTGCTTGGGGGTTTGGTGAGACTACTTGCTTTGGCAAAGGGTTTGTATGATTTTAAAACCCTTTTTGTGGTCATAACTCACACACATGGCTACTTTTGGTCCCCCCTTCAATGCACCATCTTTTCCTTCTTTCTACTACTTTTTGTTTTCTTTAAAGATAATATATAAATTCAAAGGTTTTATGATTGTGGCAACACCAATATCCCCACCCTATAATGACGTTTTATTCTCCTTTTTCTTGCATTTTATTAGTTGTTACCAATGTTATACTTTTGTTGAAGTACTCAACAAATTCTTGGTCATCCGTTTTCTAAAAAAATCGAAAAGTAAAAACAAAATTTTACTACTCTCCATATGCATATAGATATGTGTACTGTAAACAAATAACTTGAAAATTTGGAGATATGAAGTTGTAATAAGTGTATATAGATATCAAGTTGGTCATCAGTTCTAATGCATATATAACTGATTGGTTATATCTAATACTACTACCGATTTCATTCTTAACCCATGGAGGCTACAATGGTGTTTTGAAAAAAAAAATGGTCCATTTTAAGGCATATGCCAAGTTATAGTTTTGAAAAGAAAACGATGATCGTTGTTGTTACAATGACGATACACAATTTTATTTGAAAACATGCCGGTCGAAATGATCCAGATTTTATGGAATACGAAAATATTAACAAGACATATGAGGATATTATTGATCCAAAAGATATGCATGATGGAGAAAGTGATGATGATGATGGTAGTGAATCAAACAATTCAAGTAGTTTTGAAATGGAATTGACAAGAGATGCTATAGCTTCTAGTTTAATGAATTCATTTTGAATTGTAAACGCTAAAGTAAAACTTTTGATGATGTATTTGGTATATAAATATTACCCCTTTTTGAAACTTTAATCCAAATGCATGTAATATTATAATTTGTTATTTATATTTTCTATATTATGTTAATATCTAATATGGGTTATATATTCAAATTAAATTTTAAAATAAAATAATACAAATGTATTGAAATCATTAATTAAAAATTAAAAAATATTTTATAAAATAATACAATTGTGCTAATATTTAAATATAAATATGTAATGATTATATTTAAATATTTAAAATATAGTTTATATAATATAATTAAAATTTTTAAATAATTAATATTAATTACTTAGAAATATTTAAAATTAATATTTCATATATTAAAATATTAACAATAAGTTATAATAAATCATTTTTTATATTCTTGCTAAAATATCATAATATTAACTAATTTGAACATTATTTAAATGTATAGTTATTACTTTATAATACCATGTCTAAAATGGACATTTCATTTTTCAAAAGCACTTTTCCACCACAATTTTTAAAAACATTTTTTAAAAGTAATACTAAACTAACCCAAAATTTAGTCAAATAAATTGGAGAGTCGGTGTAATGCATGCTTAATGTTACTGCCTATCTTTTTTCAAACAATTTTTTCTTTAATTTTTTTTTTCTATTGAAAGCACAAGCTACAACTTTATATATATATATAAAGTTGTATGATTTGAATCTTGTTACTTGTTAAAAAAATAAAATAGAGAGATAAAATAGGAGATTCCTATAGGACTATACTTCTTCTATTAGATATTGCATATAACATGATTGTTTAACCTTAAAATAGGAGTAGTCAAACTCCTCTTGTTAGTGGAGGAGCCAAGGGGGGCAGGCAATC
Source organism: Kokia cookei (assembly GCA_039519145.1). Taxonomy (NCBI): domain Eukaryota; kingdom Viridiplantae; phylum Streptophyta; class Magnoliopsida; order Malvales; family Malvaceae; genus Kokia; species Kokia cookei. Next base: position 18,867,636 of record CM076900.1, on the reverse strand, counting down.
ACCTCCTAAAATGAAAATTTTTCCATTTAAGTCTTTTATAATTTATAAAATTTTAAATTAGCAATGGTAAAATTCTACTTTGACTCCCTCAAAAATAATAAAAATTTTATTTAATCTTTTAAAATTATAAAGATATAGACTATTAAAATGGTGAAATTATATTTTTACTATTGTAAAAATATACAATTTAATTTTGTCCCTCAAAAAAATTTTCAGTTCCATCACTACCTCTTATATTATTGGTTTTTCATCATTAGTGAATTTTTCCTCTTCTGACTGTGGTTTTTTCCAATAAGTATTTTCTACGAAAAATTCCTATTTTTTTCTTATTGTTTTGCGATCAATTTTACTGCCATTATCAACATTAAATATAACAATATCGTTTTTTATTTATTCAAATCCAACTTATGTATTGTTGGATTTATAACATATATGATTTTATAATATTTCAATTTCATTTTTTTTAAATCTATATATTTATATTTGATGTGTTTGGATTGTAAGTTTTTACAAAATAATTTAATATTTATATGCTCTAAGAAATAAAAAAAAATATTGATGACTAATATTTACTATATCAATATGTTATATTTCTATATAATGTATAGAAAGAAAGATTGCATTGAATCAATATAATAAGTTTACATTTTAAGATCAATTCCCAATCAACTTCATTCTTTAGTTGTAAAACATACCTAACAAGTTCGTATGTACATGCCAAGACTAATAACCAAAATTTAAAATTTATACTTCCTTCAAAACTTGAGGAGTAATGAGATAAGTTTGGATCAATATCCACATCTTAACTTCGAAATGATCTATACCTACGCGTTTACAAGAAGTCGCTCATAAGAGCTTAATAAGCATAACAAGAGTGATACTACATATATTTATTTAAAATTTGCTCATTATGCATACATAAACATGTTTATAGTAGACATAAATTACTTTCCATCCTTATGTATTACTTTGGCTAATTAGAGACTATATACTAGAGGATTATTTTAACCAAATACGATCCACTTACTATTATTACCCGATTGTCACTAACCTTTTTATTTAATTGCCCAAATGTAGACATAATAGAACATGGTAGAATATATGGAATAAAATGATAAAATGCACCAAAGTGCCACCACTATTTTTCGCACGAACGTACGAATATCACTTTGGATCGTAGTGCTTCTGTCAATTACACTATAGTGACACTATTACTTTTCATCGTAGTGCCACCGTCACTTGCACCGTAGTGCCACCATCACTTTGTACCGTAGAGCCTTTGTCACTTTTCATATTGGCATACCACTTATATCTTACTTACATACTCCATTTCATTGTTTCTCAACAATGAAACAATTCAAGCTTTACTATTTTTAGAATGTAGTCTTTATTTAAATAAAATCAACAATCTTTGAATTGTCTCTTGACATTATCTTTGAATTGTCTCTTGACATTCACCATATTAAAATTTCCCATTTCACTTAGATATTTTATATTGACATCTATTGCACTTATCTAACTTTGTACTCATTGCAAATAAGTCTTTATTCTTCAAATTACTACTCACATATTTTTCTTTTTTTAGTAGAAAATGATAGCCTAAGACAAAAACAAAATATTACATCAATCTCTCAAGTCATTAACATAATCCAATTCAACTAAATCTCGAATTGACTGTGGGGGGTTCTTCAAACCATTGAATCTCTGTGAAGCTTATCACCATAAACTTGACCATATGATCAGTCACTTTATTATGCAATCTCAGTATGTGTCGAAAACAATCTTCCAATTATTGTCTAACGGACTGTGAACAAGTCGCAACTCCACCATAATACTATCCGCCCCTTTCCCAGCAAGGATCATTTCCATTAGCAAAGCATTATCACATTTAACTTCCAATTGGCTGCCCTTTGTCCCAAGCTAATACCAGCCCTTCAAAAATAACTCTTACCTCAATTTTAAAAATTGTATCCTTACCTACTAACATCGAAAATCCACCTATCCACTGTGCGTCCGCATTCCTTAACACTCTCCCAAAAGCCGCAAAAGAATCAACTCGCGATATTGTGCCATCTGTATATGTTAAATCTTAAATCCTAAACCCTAAATCCACTTTCAAATAATTAATATAATTCTAAAATAAATATCACTTTTTGTATACACTACTAATTTCATAATAATATTACCAAAACAATTAATGAAGTTCAAAATTTGAGATTTAATTGGAATAAAACAAAATTCTTGATGTACTTACTCAAAATGCTTGTAGGAACCTTTCTCTTCTTTCTCCAATCCTTTTCCACACACATATGGGTTTATGCTCCATTAATTTTTCTCTTCTCTTCTTTTCGTCTTTATTACATAATACACAAATACAATATTTACTCATCAATACACTAATCATACATCACATCCATGCTTTATATAGATAAATATGAAATCCCTTAAGAAAACTCGTCTTTCTTACCTCATTTACTCAAAACCCTTAACTTTTCTTTCTTCTCCAAAATGGCTATTAGCTAGCTTTATAAGGAAATGAGTTTATTATGTAATTGTTCTCTTAATTTCATGAAAATGTCTATCAAGAATTCTATAATTTGAAGCTTGGAAAAATATAAAATGGTGGAAAGGGACAAAAATTAAAGAAATTGGAACTTAGTGAAGATGGGAGGGAGAAAAGTGAAAAAAACTGATAGCTTCTTCTTATGCTTTTTTTTTCTTCATTCTTGGACATCTTTCTTTTAAAATATCTATCCATTTTTTATTATTGTTTAATATAAAATAAAATCTAATCATCATCATTACCATCACATCTCCATGTACTTTCATGGTCAATTTACACTCTAAATCCTTCCTTTTTTTTTTCTCATCCATCTAATTTCATCATACTTTACTTTTACATTTTACATTATGACTCAATACTTCTCGCACTATTACAATTTAGTCCACTCTTTAATTTAATTTCTCTAAATTCAAAAGCCTTTTTTATTTTCCTATATTATCTAATTATCCTTTCCACTAACATTAATAATTTTATTTTTGTCTTCTATGAAAATTTCGAACACATGTCAACTCGAATTGACACTGTTCACTTCTCAAAAAATATCAGGGATATTACATTCTCTTCTCCTTAAAATAGATTTCGTCCTCGAAATTTACCTGGCATTGAATGACTACGAATATTATTGCTTCATTATAACCTCACTTCCCATGTCGCTTCTTCCACATTATGATGTCTCTGCAACGTTTACACGTAGAAGACATTATGGATCATATCCATTTCTAGTGATAAAGATAATTGATAAGCTACTGGACCAATATGTTAGAAACACGTTACCGAAATAATATTAATATAAAATATTTATTTAAAATACAACATCGAACAGAACAATATAAATATATATGTATATAAAATCTGAAAACCAGAAATCGGATAAAACAGGATTGAATTGTACTAGATGTTGAGGCCCATTTTCACAGTTTTCTTAAGACATATCCGGCCGCTCCTTTGGTGCTTGGAGAAATGTTGGTCGATTGTCTCTCAGGATACAACAATGAAATGAGCATATCAGTAGCACAACTATAGAGATCAGTGAACAATAACCTTGCATTCTTCTAATACAGAAAATACGTTTGAAAATTTTCCAGAGAAAAATATGTGTCACTTTTTTTGTAAATTATTTTCAATTTAAGTAGGCATTCAAATCGAGGAATTTTTGGAAATTTTTATTAATGGAGCCATTAATTTCCATGAATCAAGGAGCAATATATGAATTAAAGGAGTCATTAAATCAATTAAATCAATTTAATAGTTGTCATTTTAATTCCAAAAAAAAAAAGCTTGAGGAAAAATATTACGTATTGGGCTAAAATATTTGCAAGACGAGAAGGGCTTGTCGATCCAGACATTCGCGTCGCCCACGTCGTGCGGGTGCACCCTCAACCTGAACGGGTTTGGATCTGCAACCCTTACACGTGAGGCAAATCTTTTAGCTTAATCATTCAATAACCACCAAGTTGGTTCACATATATAAACATATCTCACACTTAATATCTAACTAATGTGGGATCTAAGCTTTCCATTTCCTCAATATTATTCATAAGTGGCTTACTTTGAGCATTAATTTCTCATTCATCACTCAACCATTTTGAGCATATGATATACCGTTGTAAAGATATCATGGAGTAAAACATAAAACCATAATTTTATGATTCATATCTCCCCCTTTACCAATCGAGAATATGCCTCAAAGTTTCCAAAAAATCCATTTTTTAACAATCCCCCACATAAATGAAATTGAAAATTTTAACAAAAACATTGACTCGATGTGGTGATAGAATCTATAATCGATAGTTGCATAGGATAGGTAGGCATCAACCCTTGAACCTTCCATTATGAAAGTATATTTTCTTTACTAGCTGACTAGTAGACGCGATGTCCTTGAAATGTTTTACTGTTTTGGTAAACGATGATATACCTCACACAACTTCCTCCTTGACAAGGTTTTTAGTTCCCATGGGTATGTTCATATGGCCGTGAACATCTCTTGGCTCTACAAGAGTTTGAGAGAACTATGCTTAGTAGTCTCCTCAAAGCAACCTTACTTCACTCTCACATATATGTTGCTTGGCTCACCCAGACACACAACGATCATTAAAAGCATTGCTTAATCTATCTCACTTTTAATCACTATTTGCATCATAAGAACAAATTTAGGATAAGAACCCCTATAGTGACCTCATAAGGTCTATGCAAGTAAGTTACCCCTTTGAACATAGATCTTGAGATCTCTAGTCAACTAAGTTAGGTTTTCCTTCACTGTCTTTAATTTTCATGGGCTTTAGTCTCATTCCTTTTAGATGTTTTATCAAATTGATCTCGATTTAAGCCTTTAGTTAGCTGATCTGCAATGTTATCTTTTGATTTTACATAATCAATAGAGATAACTCCATTTGAGATCAGTTGTCTAACGGTTTGTGTTGACTGCGCATATGTCTCGACTTACCATTATACATTACGTTCTATGCTCTACCAACTGTCGCTTGGTTATCATAATATATGCATATTGTGGGCACAGGCTTTGGCTACTTAAGAATATCCTCTAAAAAGTTTCGAAGCCATTCAGCCTCTTCTCTAGATTTGTCTAGAGCTCTAAACTCATATTCCATTGTGGATTTGGTTATAATCGTTTGTCTTGAGGATATTTTATAGCATTAGAAAGAACCATTGGTTTCTCTTTACTTATGGTATAATTTGTTCCCATTTGTTCATCTTTAGTATACATTTTTAGTATTTTTAATTTAGTTATTGCACTTTCTAACTTAATGAAGCTTAGCCTAATTTCCTTTAAATTTATCATGTTTTTATTACTGATGTCACTGCATTAGTCTATTTAGTATTGCGCCCAAAAATGTCATTGTAGGAACTTGTCCAGAAGTATCAATGCATGAAGGTGTCCAGAGTTGTCGCTGCATAAGAGGATCCAAATTTGCGCCCAGAACTATCGTTTCACCTGACAGCTGTCTAGTTAACGCACCAGAAATGTGTGAGTTGTACAGCTAGTATAACCAACTTGTACAACTAGAGGATGTTAGATTTGGAAGGTAGGACACCTGTACTATGAAGTTGCTATTAAATACTGAAGAGAAGGAGAGAAAAAGGCAATTCTTCTTAGCTTTTCGGCAAATCAAATTTCTCCTTCAACATTTTTTCAAGCGTACATCCATGGCAACTTAAATTCTTGAGGGCAACCTGACGTTGACGAGAAGGTAGTCCTGCTCCTGACGAGGAGAATCCTAAGTGCGATCCAAGAGGAGTGTAAGAGAGTGGTTTAAGTAAACTAAGAATAGAATACTTCAATTTATTATGTTATTTCTCTGGCTTAATGCTGATAAGTTTGATAATTTGAGTTGTATGGAAGTACAATTTCATTTTAGATATAAATGATATATATTTCAATCTTTCCTTTACTGTTTATCTTTGGATTTAATTGTTTGACCATGTAAGTGTGATTGCCATCACTGTCACTGGAAAGTGCAGCGACAAATTAAGTTAACAAGCAAGACAACGAAAGTTGCTTGAGGATCGAAGGAACTCAGACAACTTATTCTTGAGTTTATTGCATTGTCAACACTGGAAGGTGTAGTTAGTGTGATTATTTGAGTCTTTGATAAACAGGGAAGTTAAGGTTGGCAAGATTTCATTGTGCTTATTTGCAAGTGACAATTTATTTGTTATTAACCTTGTGATCACATTTAGCTTTATGCCAACTCTTCAACACAGGAAACCTCATTTTATTATCATTGCTTTGCTTCTTAATTTTTTAATATTGCTTCGACAAAATTAATCTCATTCTTTTACTGTATTTCTTATTTTATTGCTTCGACACTTAACATCACAATCTCTCTTGTTTTAAATTTTCATTGCATTCACAACTATAAACACAAATAACCATCCATATGAGATTGATATCTGATAGACTTACATCTATCTATTATACTTGCATCGACAGTGTTCGCTTGCACAAATTACTGTGACGTTCATAGCGCGATCAATTTCCATGACACAACTCCTCCTCCCAATGTGAAAACATATCCACTTGTGCCTTTGATATCTTGAATATTAGATATCCAACTAGCATCGGAGAATCCTTTTAAAACAGCAGGATCTTTAGAATAATGCAGTCCGTAGTCCTCAGTATATCTAAGATATCTCAGTACCCTCGTAATTGTTTTCCAGTGGTTTTCCCCTGGATTGCTTGTGGATCTACTTAAACTGCTCACAGTGAAAGAAATATCTGGTCTAGTACAGCTCATAAGGTAGACTACCTATGACCATTGTATATTCCACTTGGTCAACACTTTCACCTTTTTTTTTTTGGACAGATGTTGACTCGTATCTATTGGAGTTTTGGCTATACCAGAATCATCCTTGCTGAATTTTCCAAGAATCATGTCCATATAATGTGACTGTGTCAATATGAGACCTTTAGATAACCTATTGATTTTGATGCACAAAATCACTTCAGCTAGTCTCATATTTTTCATGTCAAATCTTGAATCTAACATTTCTTTGGTACGTTTTACCATTTCATTGTTACTTCCAACAATGAGTATGTCATCAACACATAAGCATAGGATTATATATCCAATGTTGGTAGTTTTGACATACACACATTTGTCACACTCCTTAATCTTAAGCCATTTGTCATCATGACATTGCTTTGGTGCTTGCTTAAGTCGATACAAAGACTTCACCAATTTACAAACTTCACTTTCTTGTCCTGGAACTACATGACCCTCAGGTTGTTCCATATAAATCTCTTCATCAAGATATTCATTTAAGAAAGTTGTTTTAACATCCATTTGATGTACTTCTAGATTCCGTAAGGCGACAATTGCAAATATCATCCTTATATAAGTTATCATGGATATTAGAGAAAAAGTATCAAAGTAGTCAAAGCCTTCCTTTTGACTATAACCTTTTATAACCAATCTGGCCTTGTACTTATCAATTGTTCCATCTGCTTTCATTTTTCGTTTGAAAATCCACTTAAAATTTAATGGTTTAATTCTTGAAGGAAGATCCATTAATTCCCACGTATGATTTTGCATGATGGAGTCAATTTCACTTTTAATAGCATTTTTCTATAAAGTGCTTTTGGATGATCCTATAACATCATTATACGTTTGAGGTTCGGCCTCTAACATTAAGGTTAGAAAATTCGATCCAAAAGATTTTTCCATCCTTGATCGTCTTGATTATTTTCATTTATAGTCTATGAAGTTCGTTTCGTTGAACTTAAATCAACTTCCCTAGTTTTACAAGGGAAGATATTTTCAAAGAATGAGGCATTCTTTGATTCCAAATTGTATTCTTGTGAATATCAAGATTCTTTTATACATACACAAGAAACCGATATGCACTACTATGATTTGCATAGCTAATGAAAATACAATCCACCGTTTTAGGACCTATTTTTTCATTTGATTTGGTAATGGAGTCATTATCTTGGCAAGACACCCCCACACTTTCAAGTAGTTGTAGGAAGATTTTCTACCTTTCCATAACTCATATGGTGTCTTGTCCCTTTTCTTGTGGGGAACCTTATTTAAAAGATAATTAGTTGATAGAATAGCTCTTTCTCACATGTTATGTGATAACCCAGAGCTTTCTAGTAATGCTTTCATCATTTCCTTTAGAGTCCGATTTTTTTGCTCGACTACTCTATTTGATTGAGGAGAATATGGTGGAGTCACTTCATAAATAATATCATGTTGTGCACAATATTCACCAAATGGTTCAACATATTCACCACCACGATCACTTCTCACCATCTTAATATTTTTATTAAGTTGTATTTCAACTTCTTGTTTATAGAGAATAAATTTCTCTATAGCTTCATCTTTGCTCTTAAGCAAATATATGTAAACAATATTTTGTGTTATAATCTATTAAGGTAATAAAATATTTATTCCCTCCTTTCGTTTGAACAAACTTTAAGTCACAAACATCACAATGTATTAGATCAAGTTGTTCTGTGCTTCTTTCAACAGTTTGAAATGAAGATCTTGTTAATTTTGCCTTAACACATGTTTCACATTTATGATTATAATTAATGTGAAATGAATGAATATACTCTAAGTTAATTAATCTTCACAAAGTACCGTAATTAACATGTTTGAGTCTACCATGCCATAAATCAAATTACTCAAGCGTATAAATAGAGGAAGAAGCGACATTCTTATTCAATGTCTTTACTTTTACAGAGATTGCATTAAGTTTCAACATGTTATTTAATATATATCCCCTTCCCACGAACATTCTCCCTTTAGAAAAAAAATTAACTTCTAGGATTCAAACACCATCCTAAAATCATGTACACTTAGGAGGTTTGTGTGTAGATTAATTACTTAAATAATCTTCTAGATCCGATCATAACTCTTAGACCGAGTACAGAGGATTACATGTGAATTATCCAGAAATTGGGAATCAAAATTCATTAGGTCTTCAAACAATTTTGCATCGTCCAAGACCTCAGAAATGGAGTAACTACCTCAAAGCCAGCCTGTCAAGATATGTTTCACGATTCACAAGAAGCCATTTAGGGAACTGATCCAATATCCATGATATTGCAAACCATATCTCACAAATCACAGATATCAACCACAACGCATAGGCATTGGGAACTGGATTTGTTATACGATAGTGCAGGAAAATGCCGAGAATAACAAGCCGCAGGACAATGACCATCCTATAAGGGTTGATTCTAGAGGAAGGAATTGAGACTTTCCTCAATAGAGGCTGGCGGGCTTCATCATTTCTGCATTACAGAAATATAGAGAGAGGATTAACAAGAAACGGTGTATAATATATATACATATATCGACTATTATTATCTAATATATAAAATCAAGCCTAAAGGACAAATCAGAGTCTCGGGAAAAACTCAGCTGAATTTCTACTCTTACTTTCCCGAAAGGTAGTGCTAACTGGAAACTACTCAAGATATACCACCAGAGATTACCATGATAGCACAAAGCCTGGAAGTGCTTCCATTATAGAATCAGTTATAATGTCTATTTCTTTCTATAAGACTATTATACTGTGTACGATACTGCATAATGTAATATTTGTATACACATATACAGTTCACCCTAATGGAGAACATAATGGAAAAATCAATTAATTTTAAAGAATATTTTAGATAGCATCTATTTATCAATCTGAATTATATCCTGTGTATTACTTTCTTGTTTCTATTTTAGTCAAATAGAAGAAGGAAGTTCATTAATGCAACAACATCCAGCTGAAGAACAAAAGGCAGAAATAGAGAGAAGAAAGTGTAAGTTGGGATGAAATAAAAGGGTAGAATAATGCTCTGCAGCTGATAGAGATATGCACATTGAATGAACAGGAATGCATAATAGTGAATCAAGTGAGATGCTTACAGTATAGAGTCATCAATAACTACATCAGTGCTGGCATCAAAATCCCCACCTCCCTTGCCTTCGAAAAGGGCATTACTAACACTCATCGGAACTGCATTCATCTCTGGCTTTATCTTCCAACCATCAATCCTCTCCTTCCAGGCTACATTGCCAAACCCTGATGACCCAAACTCTCTTGCTGGATCAACCAACCTAATATTACCTGCAGAAAAAAATAGTTATCACTTCATTGTAGAATCCAACAGCTAACCAAAATTGATGTCTTCCGCATGATGGATTCGCTCCATACCCTTTCCCCTGATCCCACTTTTAGGAGAGGCCATTGAGGTTCTTACAGGAGATGCAGCAGACAGCTCCCCAGAAACCTAGAACCAGAACAAAAGAAGTTCTTGTTAATTGTACTCTCAGAACTCTGAAAAACAAGAGAACCAAGAAAATATTCCTCAACCTACCGAGCTGCCATTGGTGAGAAAAGGAATATGGTTAAGAGGAACTTCTTTGTCGTAGAGGGGGGGTGCCATGTCTGACCCTCGGCTATAATTTGTATCCCAACTCAGTGTTCGCTTTGCCTTCTTATACCTCTCACCTTGGGTAATGTTTGATTCAAATTGTTTGCTACATTATTGGCAACAGCATCTTCCACTACTTCCCCACCAATAGCAAGGCTTCCTAAAGTTAAAGAAGAACAAAATAAACATCACTCTTAAATATTTGGTACTAGTGGAAGAATAGCATAAGACAGATTAAAGTTATGATTATCTAACCTTTATGCCTCTTGTACTTGGTCTTGCATTGAGGACAAGACTGGGTACCATCTTTCCGCTTGTATTCATAACATGGACGGCAAACAGGAAATGCACAAATATGGCAAGCAACAAAGGATTCACCATCAGCATTTGAGGCAACATAATCACTGCAGATCTGGCAAACTTGTCCCCCAATTTTACCAGATTTCGCCTTAAAGCAATGAAACGAAAATTCAGTTTTTTTCCTCTAGGAAAAAAAAAATACATTTATAAATAATCATTCCCAAATACAGCAAAGAAGTCCCAGATTTAGAAATTATAAAAGAAAAGTGGGGCACTTCTACTTTAATGGAATTTGGGAACATATAATCACATTATTAATTCAATTCTACTAATAAATGGGCATTTTATAACAATGAATCAAACAAGTATAATGAAGATTAAAACAGGACCCAGATTCCAGAACCTAACAAAACAAATAATATAAACCAAATCCAGAAAAATGCAAAAGAACCTAACTAGCAGCACCCCGTTTAGATCTTTAACTTAACTAGCAAGTGAGGGCAGATTCTTAACAATGGAAAGAAAGAAACAAAAATAAGAGTTCAAAAGGAAGATTTATTTGCAGCCCAACTCTAGATATCCAAACGAGTCAAACAAAGATCAAACTTTGGATACAAAAATAACATAAAAAAGATAGAGGCGAACGAAATAGCCAAATCAAACAGAAAGGCACTGACCACTGAATCTGATGTTGCATCCATTTGGTCTCTAAACGGACCAATGCCAATGCCTGCTAAAAATGCAATTCAAATGCAGCCCCCCAGATCAAGAAATTACCTCCCAAAAGACTAAATCTTCAATGAAATCAAACTACACCCAAAATAAAAAAATTTAAAAAAGAAATGTGATACACTGGGGTCTGGAACACCGCTCTATCCCAGCAAACTCAATTTTCAATGAAATTAAATTCAACCCAAATTCAAAATTTCTTTAAAAAAAATGTGATACAAATGGGAGCTGCAACGCCCCTCTACCTCTTCCTATATGAAGAAGCTGGCAGGGAAAGAAAAAAACAAAGGCAAATGGCGGTATAGATCACAACGAAACTAGAGAGTGAAAGAAAGGTAAACTTGATAAGGTCACAGATCCCCCCCACTTAACATTAACTTTTGCGATAATTCAGAATTCACTGCTATATCTTCAGATTTATCAAATTTTAACTCATACAATTTATACTTATAATTATAATTTCGAATAAGGTTTTTATTTAAATATGTATCTATCTATGTTATTATAATTTATTTGATTGAGATGATATCATTCATTAAAATATTGTTTTATAGTTATATTTTAATAAATTTAAAAAGTAAATACATATTATAGATTTAAATTTTAAATATCATATTCTTTTATATTTTAGATAGTGAAAAATAATAGTTTTTTAGATATAATATGAGATTTTTAAAGAAATTGTAATAAAATTTTAATAAGATATAATTAATTGAATGTTTCCGATGAAGAAAAAGCGGCAGGAAGACATACCTTAGAAAGCTGAAGATGTAGAGTGTAACGTAAGTAGGAAGCGGAGATAATTTTTTTTCATTGAATTAAGCCCTTTTTGTCTGGCGTTCTCGTAGTACATGTATTTTTTTTTTTATTAATAATATCAAATTTTATCGTTATTATTATTTTTATATTAATTACAGGTAAACGTATAATCTATTTAAAGATTTTTTAATTAAAAATTATACTCTAAACTATACTATTTTTATAATATAGTATTTAATTTTTTTGTGAATTACAATAACAGGATAAAACTCGAATAATAAACATAACTAACAGAACTCAAACTCAACTCAGACTTGAAATGATGAATACTCTTGACCATCAGATAATTACATGAGGCTCAATTTGCTAAAAATTCACCAAACTTTTTTATTAAAAGTGGTACTTCAATTATTTTACTATTACCTAAATCTTAACATTATTAAAAGAAATTAATTACGAAATTATATCATGTCATATCAATACTTTTTTATTTTATAATTTTTATTAATATTAATTAAAATAGATATATTAAAAATAAAAAAATATTTTCCCTCTCTAATCCTTGCCTCTCTCCTCTCTCTTCCCCACACTGGAAGCTTTATTGATGTCACCTCTAGTCAAAAATCAAAACTTGTCAAAGACATTTGGATAGTCATAATGTATTCGAATTTTCAAAAAATTTGCCAAAACACACTGTCTTAAAGTGACAAAACTTGTTTCTTCAACTGATATAAACCAAGCAAGTGATGAAACAAAACCAATAAAAATGTGCTCCTGACACCTAAGATAGTCGGCTGTCGTATACCATAGTAGTGCCTGTATTCTTCCAAGAGATTGCGCATCTCCAAGGCCTCCTCGAAATAGTTGTCTTGGTTCATGTTGATAGTTTGAACAACATCACCATGGGTGAAGATAATGGCATGATTTTGATCAGACCTGATTTTGAGTTAAGTTGGGTTTGAATTGTGTGTATGCAAATTTTCGGGCTCATTTTTTAGATATGGTTCTATCCCAAAAAAAATTTAAAATTTTATCTAAGCTTAACTCAAATAAAAAATGTTAAATTTAAGTTCGACCCACCCATATTAATTTTTTATATTATTTTTTATATAAACATAAATTTAAAAATTATAATACATCAAATACATTAAAAATTTTAAAATAAATGTTTTCTAACAAATTGAAAATACATTAAAAAAAAATCTTTATATTTAATAATATTAAAATAGTTACAACTTAGCAAACAAATGCCTCTAAAATAGTAACAAAATTAATAATAAAATAAAAGTTATACAATATTTAAACAATAACAATAAAAGAATAATAATATAATAGCAAAACAGCAATAAACAACAACAAAGAACAAATTTTAGGCAAATTTGGGCTAGGCTGTAGCAAAAAAATTTTACCCGAGAAGTGACCATTCTAAACAAACCTTATTTTTTTGTCCAAATCCATTTTTGGACCTATATTTTTATTCAAACTTTCATACTTTTTAAGTAAACTTTCGAACTTGAACGAATGACTCGACTCATGATCAAATCTAATTTTAATTTTCTAGCTTGTTCTCTCCAAGCTTCAAAGGATCAGGCAATTTCACAATTGGGAAGAGGGAGGGGAAAGCAGTGGTGGGAGGAAAGGAAGCTGGGTGGGGGTGGAGGGAAAATATATATATAAATTTTAATATTTTAATTAATATTAATATAAAATCATAAAATCATAAAATAATTGTTAATATGTCAAGATATAAAATGAATTTTATTAATGGTGTTAAGATTTAAGATGATTCAGGTAAGGATAAAAAAATTTAGATATCACTCCTGATAAAAAAAATTAAATACCAAATTAAGTATAATTTAATGTACAATTTATCAATTAAGCTTTCTTTTATATTTGTCTTATTTTAGTCATGTCTTATTACTAAAACAAAAAAAAAATCTATTTATTTAATCACTCAACTTTTCAAACTCTTTCATTTTATCACTCAAAAAAATCTTTTCAATTTTGGTGATCACGATTAAAAATAATTATCATTTTAATCACCTACCTCTAAACCCTAACGTCATCACTTTTTAACTTTTTTTACTCTCTCACTAATCATCTTCCTCAGCAACTTACCTGACAAGTTGATTTCTACTGAAGATTAAAGAAGCAGGCAAGGTTTTATTGAAGTAAATGAATTAATTAATCGTGTGATATGCCCATCAAGAGCTGATGGGGGAATTCAAAATTACAAAACGATGAAATGGGTCTTTTATTCTTGAAGTTCATGGCATCCAAAGAAAGATGAGATTTGAGCTCTATGCAAAAGTTTCAACCTTTAACATAATAATGTAAAATTTTAACAATGTTTGAAGTATGCCGAATTCTTCATATTTCACAGATTATAAAAGTATTGGTAAATTTTTCAAAAGGTTAGCAATTATTTGCAAGTAAAGCTCATGAAGGAGTAGGTGAAAAAAAAGCATTTAATTTCTAAATTAAACATTGATTCTTGACATTTAAACAAAGAAGAAGAGAAGTTCTAAGATTTTAATTGTGGGAAAGAAAAAAAATAAAGAAAGAAAATTTAATGGGGTCTATTTAGTGATGCAATCGAAACTAATTAAAAATATGATTAAGACAAATATATCTATCAATTAATAATATAATTACGGTGAGCACAAATATCGTTCTCATAAGAACTAAAAGTACTAGTAATTATTATTTTCCTATTATTTAACCGATAAAATGAAGCGATTGATTAAAATTAAAATTAACTAAATTAATTAACTAAGAATACGATAAAGAATAAATCAGGAAATAACAAACAATTAACACCAAGAAGCGAAACAATACCTAGAAAAGAATCCACCTAGATTTCATTTGTCATTATCAATCTAAATTAAACAATTTATTCACTTAATATCTTGATCCGTAGAAGTCCTTAAATTATGTTAATACCTCTATTCAAGCATAAAAACAACTAACTTTAGGTTGATTAATTGAAATTTCTTTCTAATTAAAACTCCTATTGTCTCATTAACTTGATCTACGGATCCCCTATTAGGTTTGACTCTAATCTAGTAAATTTATGTCGTCCTATTTCTAGGATTGCATGTAACTTCACTCAATTATACTAGATCTACTTCTAAACAGTGTCTATTCCTTCTCTTATTTAAGCACACCAAATAAGAATTAATATCCCAGAAATATTAAATTAAGAATCAAACACACACAATTGAGAACAAGATCTAAGTATTTATTGTGTAAAATAAAAATCAAATGACAGGATTCACCATAAGGTTCATCTCCCCTAGGTATTTATAAAATTAGTTCATAATCGCAAATAACAACATCTCAAAAGCAGTATAACCACAAGATAAAGAGAAACTCATAATAAAATCAAAAGAAATTTAAAAAGAGGTCTTCAATCTTGATAGAAATATGCTTCAAAGATGGTTTCAATAGTGTTTTCCATGTTGTTTTCTTCAATATTCTCTGACAGCTTGCTCCCCTCTTTTCATATTTGGTATTTATACGTCTTAGAATGTCCACAAAAACCTAAAAATTGCATTGTTCCACATGTTTGGAGTCCAGTTCACGAAATCCACACGGTCGTGTGCCCAACCCGTGTTATATGGGTGCAATCGTGTGGCTCCTAAAATCTACTCTTTTTATCCGTTTTTCGCTCCTTTCATTCTCTCAAATGCTCTACTAAGTATAGAAACATGAATTTAAATTATTAGGAGCTTAAAATTCACCATTTTAAATCGAAAAATCATCCAAAAACGCATTAAGAAAGAGATTAAAACATGTTACTTTTAGCACTTATCAAATATCCCAACACTTAGCGTTTGCTTGTCCTCAAGCAAAATTCTCAACCCACATTCAAGTTAACTTTCCCAATTTTTCATTTTCATCAATAATGTTTCAAGATAATATACAAACAATAATGCATTGGAAATTCAACTAAAAGGGCAATAAAGAGTACAGGCAGTCTAAGCTAAAATTTTAAAGTACAAAAACATAGGTGTCTCCTCTTATCTAAATAATTAACTTAAATTCAAAATTCAACAAGAATTGACATCCTCACTAAAGATTCACTCAAAGCACTTGTAGTGTTTAAGGTTCAAGTAATATGCACTCAATAGTCAAACAAGAAATATCATTATCATAGGCTTGCTTGAAAATCAAATCTCTACCACTATAAAATGAA
>CM076900.1:18725292-18851090 GCA_039519145.1 Kokia cookei | reverse complement strand
TAAAAAACAATAGAATTAATTACTTGCCAGTAGATCTAACATCTGGTCCATAAAAGGCAACAGAAAATGGTCCTTCCGAGTGACTTTATTCAACTTTCTGTAGTTAATACAAATCCTCCAACCAGTAACAATTATCGTCAGAATCAACTCGTTATGCTCATTCTCAACAATCATGATTCCACCTTTCTTCGGTACACATTGCACCGGACTTACCCACGAACTTTCGAAAATGGGTAGATGATTCCCGTATCTAACCATTTGATCACTTACTTTCTCACTACTTCTTTCATAATAGGATTGAGCCTTCTTTTCCCATCAATTTGAGCTCTTTCACCCTCCTCTAAAATAATTTTATGCAAGCAAAAAGAAGGGCTTATACCTCGAATATCTACTATGGTTCAATCAATTACTTTCTTAAATTTCTTTAAAATAGCAATTAGTTACTCCTCTTGATTTTTCGTCAGTTCTACTGAAATAATCACGGACAAAGTAGAACAGTCGCCTAAATAAACATATTTCAAATGGGAAGGATGTACCTTGAGTTCGAGTTTAGGTGGTTCCTCGATTGACAACTTTGGTTGCACAAATTCTCTAACTTCTAACTCTAATGGTTCAAACCATGTTGATTGAATAAAATTTCTCAGATTGGCTTCCATCAAAGCCATATTTTCTTCACCTTCTTCATCCTCCAAAAGGTCAAACTCCAAAGTATTCTTCAATTGATCATCTTCGAAATTGCTTTCCATAGAAACCAAAGTTTATATCTCTTCTATAACTGAACACTCTTTCATCGAATCGAGAAATTTCATAGCTTTAAGAATGTTAAATGTTACCTAATCGTCTTGAACTCGCTCGGTGAGTTCACCTTTCTGCACATCAATTAACGTTCTTCCTATAGCTAGGAAATGTCTTCCAAGGATGATAAGCACTTCCTTATCAGCTTCAAAATCTAAGACAATGAAATCAGCAGGAAAAATAAATTTATCAACTCTTACCAAAACATCCTCGATTTTTCCTTCAGGATATGCTAAAGATCAATCCGCTAGTTGAAGCATCATAGTCGTAAGCCTTACTTTGCCTATTCCGAACAACTTGAAAATGGATTTGGGTATCAAGTTGATACTAGCTCCTAAATCGCACAAAACTTTACCATAGTAAGATTCACCAATATTACAGGGTACAGTAAAGCTTTCAGGGTCTTTTAGTTTCAGCGACAGCTTGTTCTGCAGGAATACACTACACTCTTTCGTCAAAGCAATAGTCTCATACTCACTAAGTCATTTCTTCTTGGATAGTATATCCTTCTTAAACTTCACATAGTTTGACATTTGTTCTAAAGCCTCCACCAACGGGATATTGATGTGTAACTACTTCAGAACATCCAAGAACTTCTTGAATTGCACCTCCTGTTTTTGCTTGTGTTGCTGCAATCTTTATGGATATGGAGGAGATAGAACTTTCGATTAAATCGGATCTCTTCTGAGGAAGTAAATTTACATCTAAAGAAAATGTTAAATTATCAAAATTCACTAAGTTAAGATTTACCTCGTCAGACTTTTTAGATTTTGACTCTTTCGATGTACGAACTTTAATGGATAGTTGACTTTCCACCTTCTCAATAGGCTCATCTTCAACACCAATCATTCAGGGTTCCACAATCTTACCACTTCGCAATGCCGCTACCTTGATATGTTCTTTATCCAAACTTCTTGGATTTTCAGTATCACTCGGCAAGGTTTCTTGCGGTCTATTAGGAAACCTCATAGCTAACTAACCCATTTGGTTTTCCAAATTTTTTAGTGTTGCTGCTTGGCTCTGGATCAAAGCGTCATTCTTAGCCATGCACACTTTCAACAAGTTCTCCAAACTATTTGATGACTTAGCTTGAGGTGGTTTTGGAGCTTGCTGATTAAGCCCTTGAGATTGGTTGGGTCTATGTTTGATAAAGTTGTTGTTCGGTCCATTTCCTTGGTTGCTCCAAGGAAAGTTAGGATGATTATGCCATGAAGGACTGCAAAAGTTGGATTGGGTCCTTCTCCACTTCTATTTTGATGTTGATTCCCCATAGAGTACACTGACTCGAGATTTGATGGACAATTCTCGAAAGAATGGCCTTCCCTATAGTACACACAAGAAACTACTTCAAACGAACTTGGTGGTTGAGCTGGAAAATTATTAACACTATTAATGGTAAACTATTTTAATGTAGAGGAAATAGATGATACCTGAGCTAATAACGAAGTGAGGGCATCAAGTTCATGAACTCTAGCTACGCATCTTCTTGAAGTTGCTAGATTTGTTGGCCATTAATAGTTGTTGCTAGCGATCCTCTTGATGATCTCATAAGCCTCATTATAAGACTTAGACAAAATCTTACCATTCGCAGAAATATCTACCACCAATCTTGTATGTGCATTGAGATCATTATAGAACATCTCCAACTAGATACATTGAGGAATCCCATGATGAGGACACTTACGAAGTAACTCCTTGAATCGCTCCCAAGCCTCATTCAAAGACTTATCATCCAATTACTGAAATGTTGTGATCACATTCCTCAACTTAGTATTTTGCTAGGTGGGAAATACTTAACCAAAAATCTCTCTGCTAATTCTTTCCATGTAGATATTGAACTGGGTGGCAACGAATTAAGCCATGCTTGTGCTCGATCTCGCAACGAGTACAGAAACAACTTTAACCTCAATGTGTCTTAAGTCACACCGACTATCTTGAATGAATCACTCACCTCCATAAACAATCGAAGGTGGAGATGTGGATCTTCCGTGGGTAGACCACTGAATTGGCCCATCGTTTGTAGCATTTGAAACGTCACTGGTTTCAACTCAAATTGAGGTGCCTCAATATCCAACCTTCTAATTCCTAGATTTAACTCACTGAAAAGTGGCACAGCATATTGTCAGATGCATCGATCCCTATCATTGGCGATGAGGATGGGATTTCGTACACGATCAGCTCCATTACCTTGTCCATGATTATGATTTCCAAGGTTCATCTCAGCTTGTCTTTGAGCTAATCATTCACGTCTTCTTTGTCTGAAAGTTTGCTCGATTTTAGGGTCTACAAGGTGTAAATTGATAATTCTATCTATGCTTATAAACACCTAAAAGAAAATTATAAAATTAAAAAGAATAAATTAGTGGTGTTAGAAAAATAAAAACAAAATTAAAAATAAATAATTTCACAAAAAATAACTATGGCAATAGTTAACAATCCCCGGTAACGACGCCAAAAACTTGTAATGCGTAGGTTTGTGCAAGTGTACACATCATAGTAATAAGTAAGTATCAAGTTATCGTTTCCACAAGGATTGTGTATATGCTTAATCAATTAAATGTAAAATTATATTACCAACTTGGTGAATTAAAACCACAATATAATTGGATAAGTGATGATTAAAATTAAATATAATTAAACTATATGCAAATGATCCCTAATGCAAATTAACCTAAGTATGCAAACTATATGAATGAATTAGATTTTAGCAAAGATTAAACACAATTCAAAACAATAATAACATAAATAAACTAGAACAATTACTTTAATTAAACTCAATTCTTTATCAACATGCTTAATAACATTCAGAAAAACATTTCATGGCAACTTGACCTTTCATGAGTTTGGAAACCAAATTAGGTCCTTTCGGAATCCTTTACTTAGTAAATACGCATTTTATTGATCCTTATTTACAAAGGGTTCATAGCATTCGTGTGAGGTAATAGGGACATGTTAGGTTTGAAACAGTTTAATCACACAAATCTAAAAACTATGCAGATAATAGAGCTTGGTTAGAGTTGTTATGCCACTTGAAATTTAATTGGGTTAGGATTAAATTGAGCATGCACATTTCAATTATGTGTTCACTAGCCATCATCTGGTTAGGATCTCTTAGCTAATTCTAGTGCATTCCAATCACGTATGAATGAAATACAGACATGATATTAATTGAAAACATTATCGATTGAGGCACAAACATCATAAGCATGAATTAAACAAATATTATTTAATCAAAGCAATTATCCTAGCTTAAATAAAATTAAGCTAACATTTTCATAAACAAGAACAAAGAACACATAGCAAATATTTTTAAATCAAATTAAAGAAAAGAAAGAGTAAACCCAAATCAAAGTGGCTGTCACCCAAAACTTTGATCGAAGAGGGCTCCTTCGTTCCTTTGCTTTGCTCCTTTGCTGATGGCTCTCCGAGGTGTCGACCAAGGGCTCTTTAAAAGGCTTAATTAGCTAAAATATCTATGAAGAGATGTTGCTAGGCTTGGGGATGGGAAATGATGGAAAAGATGAGAGGATTTGAGAGAGAAGAGAGAATGATGAGTGTTGAGGTATGAAGGATGATTTGAAATGGTGGAAATGGGGTCTTATTTATAGGTGAGGAGTGAGGGGTTGTTTACTAAAAATATAGAGTTTAAAATTCTTAATTCTTCTCAAATGGGTGGCTGGCCATCACTCAAGGATTTTGAGTGGAATTATGCTTCAATTTAAAGCAATCTTCATGCCACATCAACTAGGGACTGAGACTTGGTCAACAACAAATCTTCGGGCGAATCTCTGATTTCTTCTAAAATTCAAGACGTCTTGAAATTAAAACAAAAATGGTTTATTTGGGCAGCCATGTGTAATGGAAATTGGGCTATGTTCCTCTTCAAATTGGATGGTTTTGTGATCCAGCAAAATTGTCAAACATGTCCAAAACAATTTAATTAATTAAAGGACCAAAGAATAAAATTAACCCAATTATTAAATAATTCAATAAAGCCAAATTATTAATGAAATATTCTATATTAATTTACTAAATATAATTTCATGTTTTATTATTTAATTTAATCATGAATGACCCACTTTATACCTTAAAATATATTAATATTTAAATAACCATAAAATAAGCCATTTTATGCATGAAAACTATATAATAAAGCATAAAAACACATTTTAATAATTTTTGTGTCCTAAATTTAGATTTTCACATATTTCGTCAATTTATTAAACATTTAATTGGTTTTAACAATGAATTTAAGTAAAAAGACGATAAATTATATAGGAAAAAGTGGTTGTGATGCTATATTCCATAGTTATGTATATGATATTTGGTGTATATGATGTTGAATAGAAGTTTTGTGTGTTGCTTGCAAATTTGAATGTTAAGCTTTGGAAATATAGTCATAAAATGGTAAGGGATATATACAAGTATGTATGACGTGTTTGAATGGATAGTTTAAGTGTGTTAAGCCATTATGGATGCTAGCTTTGTTATTAAATATGGAGGTGTATCTTATGGAATTTAAGTGTGTGATGCATTGGTGAATTTAGGTGATTAAAAATACATGTCTTTGGCTGTTCTTAGTTGTGCTGAAGGTCTTGGAATGACATGTTATTATATGGTATAAGTACTTGTGAAATTGGATGTTAAACAATCTTTTTTAGGTACACGTGACCTAGGACACGATTTGTCACACAATCGTATGTTACACACGAGCAGCACACACGGGCATGTGCCCTAAGTGTGTTAGGTGCAAGGTTCACACAATCTGGTACACGAGTGAAGACACGAACGTGTGGCCTAAATAAATGAGTTGCATGGTCTGGACATGGTGGGGCACATGGGGGTGTGAATGGCCGCATGACCGTGTGACCCCTATAGGTGAAATTTCTAGTTTTGCCTGAAATGTTTTGAATTGGTTTGATTTTATCCTTAATTTTTTGTAAATTATTTTAGGGCCTCGGGGGTCGATTTAAAGCTCATACATGTATTTTTGTTACTATTTTGAATTATAACTAAATTAATGGAACTAAATGGATATTTAAATACCAGATGCTATGAAATGTTTCGATGTGCATTGTAACTCTTCGTAACCCTATTTCGATGAAGAAAATGGGATATGAGTGTTATAATTAGTGGTATCAGAGCTATGATTTAGTCGGATCTTAGAGTAAATGTAGCATGAAAGAAGTCTAAAAATTACATTTCATATAAACCCGTGATAGTGTGATATTGATTGATCTGATCTGCTCCCTGTTTTATTGTAAATTTTAAAGGTGTTATATGAATTTGATTGTGACGAAACTAATGAAGTTAACAGTAATATTTTTTGGTTTCAAAAATTTCTGAAAATGAGGTTAAAAATATTTTCTTACAGATTTAATGACTGTTAATAGAATCTGATCATATTGAACATGATGAGTTAAAAGGTAAAGTTAATATCCTGACTTCTAAACAAGAGGTAAGTTATAATTTATCGGTTGTATAAATGTCCGATAATGAAGTCAATGTCTTTCTAATTTAATGAGTCAGTGGTTCAAAGAACTGGTGCTAGCCAATTAAGTGGTTTTACAATCTCTACCCCCTTGATATTCTCCTTATAGCATCCTTGGGTCCATAACAAACTAGAATAGTTCAATGGCTTCGAATAATTAATTAGAAGGTATGGTACTGAAGAATTCAGTGGTAAAATAGGTAATGATTTGAATAAGACTGAGTACTGGTTTGAAAATATCTAGGGAACTTTGATAATATGGCTAATTTCCTTGATGATTATATCGTATATGATATTTCTTTGAAAAAAGGTAAGGTTTATAACCTGGTAATCGGCATTAATGACAACTATATTGAGAGGCAGAATTAAATTCGATTTCTTCAGTTTTGAATTCAAAAAGAGAAATGTCATCAAGATAGGAATTTGTGCAGGTCAATAAATATAATCTAGAAATTATGTCATTGAATAACCCTAAACAGTTATCAACATCTTAGAATGGCAAATGCCTTGGTCAAAGAACTAACATTGAGGTTAAATGTAGTGGGACCGAAGACACAGTTGCTAGATCTAAAGCTATTGCGTCTGGTATTATTTCTAGTATGTTCAATTCCTTTTACATTTTTATGGTATATGCATTGATTGATACTGGTCAACTTACTCATATATTTGCACCGCAATAGTAACAAATAAGGATGTACCTCTTGAGCCAATGAGTTTGATGTTCGGGTCGTAATCCGTGGGATTAGAGTGTAAGGGTTAACTTGGTATGTTGAAATTATCTGTTGAAAATTTATGATTGTGATTTTTCATTTTGATTTGATGTTACTATTATTTCATGAATTAGTATTATTTTGGGAATAGATTAACTAAAGTTATATGATGTTTTAGCATTATTTTTCGTATTAATTATAGTGAGTCTGGTAAATCAAATAGTACAACCAGAGTTATTTCAGTTATTTCTATACAGAAAATGATTTGAAATGATTATAAAACATTTTTGGTATATAAATATCTTTCCACTTGATACTTAAGAAATAGGATCAAAGATTTATCATGTATCGATTGCTAGTGGATTCCTTGATCTGTTTCTTGAAGAATTTCTGGGTTTTCTATTTGAATGTGAAAATTGAATAAATTCAGGACAAAGAATAAATATCTTTTATCTCGTATAAACGACCTGTTTGATCAGTTAAAAAGGCGTAACAATGTTCTTAATGATAAATACATATCCGGTTATCATCAATTGCTCATCAAAAACTCGAATGTACTGAAAACTACTTTTCGAATTTGATGTGGCCTATATGAATTCTAGTGATGTTGCTTGGACTAATTAATATCTTTGTTAATGTATGAATTTGATGAATCGAATTTTTCAGTTTCATCCGGATATATATTTTTTTCACATTGTGTTTAATGATGATATCCTGATCTATTTTAAACTGCAATTCATGCATGCCAAGTATTTGAGAATTTTATTATAGATTTTTTCACGAGAAACAACTTATGTGAAAGATAGTAAGTGTGAGTTCTGGTTCAATGAGGGTAGCTTTCTTGGTTATGTGAATCTAATAGATTGGATTCGTATAGATCCGAGTAAACTCTTTTCGATTGCTATACGAGAACTATGAAATATCTTCAAGAGTTTGGATCAGCTACAAGCTTTATTAACAGGAATTTTTGTACTAATCTTCTTGAATTGGGAAAAGAATGTGTTGTTTAGTAAGGGTTTTGTATTAGTCGAATTGAAAACTAGATTGTTGTTTTTACAAAGAATTTGGGGAATAGTAAGATGATGACCAAAAGGCGGATAGACGAGAATAGATATAGGGTGATGAAATCACGGAATTCTAAAATAGTATTATGGATATAATCTAGTTTCGTAATAGATGGTTTCGAATGATCTAGAATTTTCATGAATCAGTATCAGAGGTTTACAGTAGTGCGTACTACATTTATTCAAACAATATTAAAAATGTTTTGTGAATGAAACTGATCTACGGGTGGCCAGGTATGAAACACAAAATTTTAGAATTTTTTATAGTCAAGCATCAAGTTTTGTCTGAATTATTACAGTCTATCACGATTATTGAGGGGAAATAGGAGCGAGACATGATGGATGTTGTATCTGGATTTTCTGTATCATTGACGAGGAAATATTTTATCTGGGTTATGGTTGATAGGTGAACAAGGTCAGCTTATTATTCTAGTCAAGACTAATTATTCGCTTGAGAAATAGCCGAGTCATATGTGTCAGAGATTGTCAGATTGCATGGGGTGCCATTGTTTATTATTTCTGATGCCGATCCGAGATTTACTTTTATATTTTGGGGTAAGCTTTGCGAGATTCTGAGCACTAAACATAGTTTCGATACAACATTTCATTTGCAGGTAGATGGGCAATCAAAGTGGTAATACGGGTTACGGAAGATATGATACGATGTTACATACTCGAGTTTAAAGATGGCTTAGAAATGTAGAACTCTATTATATTAGTTGAATTAAGTGGAAATTAAATAATGGGATAGATATGAATAGTGAAATCGAAGAAAAAGTTCTTCTTATTTGAGATTGTTATTGGAATTGTTATCTTTCATATTCAGATGAGCCAGTAACGATTTTAGTTTGTGAAACAAACTTTAGAGTAATCAGGTACCACTAGGTAAAATTTTGAGGACGAAATTTCCTAAGGGGCGAAGAGTTGTAACAGCTCGATTTTTAGTGGTGTCGAAAGTAGTGGTTTCAAGACCACAAATTTGACAAGTTTGTAAAATTAGTACCTAAATTATATGAGTCAATAATAAGTTCTATGTTGAATTTTGATTTGATGAATTTTAATTATTGAATTAAAAGTTAGTATAAGTGGTTCGGTTAAAAAGTCAAGTGATTTATGAAATTGAGGTATTAAGACCTCATGTCACATCCCAAAACCTGGAATAGAAGAAATCGAGTTAGTGGAACCAAGAGTAGTTAGGTTCAAAATTTTAGTTAAGATTGTGGAAAATTTTGTAAAGTGAATAATTTGGTTTAGTGGTTAAATGTTGTGCTTGTGTGTGAGAAGTTTTAAGTTCAAATCCTTTTCTTATCATTTTTGCTATTTTTGGCTAAACCTCTATCTTTGAACATCTATTTATAAATTATTTTCGTTCAACTTATGTCAGCGATGAGTCTAGTGGTTCAATGGTAAAACTTCAGCTTACCCTTTGATCTCGTGCTTGAATCCTTATGTGTGCAAGATGAAAATTATTTTTGTTTTTATTTTAAACTCTAAAGAAAATAATCTGATTTGGATAATTATTAAGTGGAGTTGTGTGTAGTTTTGGAATTGTTTTGGTTTTATTTTATTTTATTTTTGATTTTATGTATTGTTTCTTTGTTAAAAAATATATTGTTCCTTAATTTTTTTCCAATTTTGTTTCCACGTTCTCCACTCCTTTTCTTTAGTAGTTTCTCCTTGTTGTTCTTTATGAAATTTTATTCTTTTTACCAATATTGCTATAATTAAAACAGACGCTTTTAAGTCTTCCTCCTTTATTATAAATTTG
This sequence comes from Kokia cookei, assembly GCA_039519145.1. Lineage (NCBI taxonomy): Eukaryota > Viridiplantae > Streptophyta > Magnoliopsida > Malvales > Malvaceae > Kokia > Kokia cookei. The sequence continues at coordinate 18,841,262 of CM076900.1, read as the reverse complement.
GTGCTCTCTTGAAGTTATGTAAGTGTTCTTGGATTCTTGTTGGTTTGTGTTTAACTCGTGTTTGTTAAGTTTTTTACGTAGGAATGGACTTTGTTATTTAGTTTGTGTGCTTTGTGGAGATTAGGAGTTGATCATGAGACAATTGTTCTTCCGGCCAATTAAATTCTCTTCTTAAGTTGTTGTTTTGTTCAAGGGTTACTGGATTGTTCATTCGTGAATCTTCATTGAGACCAAATCAAGTGTGTGAATCTAACATGAAACGTCGATTAGAATTCGGAAAAATTTGAAAACAGAGGTTGTTTTCGAAACTACTCTGTATCACATAGCCTTGTGGCTAGCCATGTGTAGGGACATGTCGGCCAATTTTTTTGAAAATTTTTAGTTAGGCCTATTTGACTAAAAAAAATTCATAATTATACTTTCTATGAGGTCCATTTGGCTTAAATAAGACTCGAAATGTGATATCTATTAATATGTGTCAATATGCGACATGGTTAAGGTATGTGAAAAATGTAAGTACGATCTGTGTTTTGATAACTTCGAAAGCATAATTACATATAAAAACATGCATGACACATGTATGTAAAATAACTGATAGTATAAGGAATATGATATGTTATGATTTGTAAGTTACGTTTAGGTATGCTTGACATACCATTCATGTGATATGTACGTATGCTATTATGATTATGCATGTCCATTAGGGTGGGTTTTGATATGATGAAGTGTTTTTTGGTAGTATTACTGCAAATCTGGTGATTAAATTGCAATATATGTCTGGCAGCTTAGTTGCACCATTATAAGTGGCATACCACCACGACCTGGTGTGATTGGATGGATGGACTCTTGTAGTCCTATTTGGTGTGTAGCGGATGGGGGTAGGATTTGTTCTGATCTATTATGACATTCTGATATGATATATGTTTTTAAAAATTTGGCATTCTGATCTGATATATGTTTTTAAAAATATGACATTCTGATATGATATATGTTTCTGGTAATATGACATTCTAATTTATTATTTGCATATGTGTACATTATAAGTAAAATTTTTGTTTTGTCATTTGCAACCGTGCATTTTATAAAAAAATTCTGTTTGTGGGCCGAGTCACACACTAGGCTTTTAGCTCACTCGTTTGTTTAATACGTGTCAAAGTGATCTTCAATCTTAGGACTGGACAACGTGCTTGTGCTTGAATTGTACTCTCGACTAATTAAATATGGTGATTTATATTAGTGATTATTTTTCTAGACCTTTGGTTCTGTAATTTGTTTTGAACTTTTTGTTTAGTTTTTGCTTTGGTCTTCAGGTTTTTTTTTGTATTTTAACATGAAAATACAAAATCACACGAGCTAACAAAATTGATTTCAATTTTCAAAACTAAAACTCTGAAAAATTTTCGCTGCAAATTAAGTAGTTTCTTAAGTTTTTATCTGTAACGAATAAATAGTTTCTAACGAATGTTTGCCATATTAGTATTTTCTAAACACTCACTGTAATTAGAAGCTTTCAAATAAGATCAAGTTAAGAGTTATTCTGTAAAATAAATAAGTTCTATAAAAATATTATTTTCAAAATTCTCAGTTTCTAAAATTAAGGTTTTAACTTTTGGATTTTTAAACAAACAAATGTAATTTCTCCATGTTCGATCATAACGCTTAGGCTGGATTTGGGGTGTTACACCTCGTCTCCCTAAATTAAGGTCGTAAATATTTTTATTTAATATTTATAGAGTCGTATTATAGGTGAATTGAAGTTTGGTCAAGTAATTTTTACGAGTAATTACTTAATTAAGGTAAAAAGATTAAATTGTAAAAAAGGTAAAAATTAGTTGCTACAGATCTAAAATACTAAAAGGACCAAAATGTTGATTAAACCATGGTCAAAAAGTACAAGCGATGGTGACATAATTACCATCCACTAACTTTTGGGTTGTTTATTCATTTAGTCCTATTTAGTTTAATGTTAAATTGTAAATAAGTTTGTTTAATTGAAATTTAAAGAAATTGAAGGACTGTTTGTGCAATTAAACCTTCATTAGATGGAAATTTTACCATATACATATATATGGACATTTATGGACATGATTTATTGATTTTATAAGCTATAATGTAAGGGTTAAAATTGTAAAGTAAGTAAATTAATGGTTAAATTTAAAAAAATTGCTAAATTAATTTATCTTCTCTTGAATCTTCTTCTCCCAAATGGCCGAAACACCATTGTTGGAGAAGAAGGAAGCTTCGGCTAGCTTAGGTTCCCCTATTTGATCAAGAACGAGTTGATAATCATAGAAAAAATTACAGAATAGTCCCTATATTGTGTATTGTTGTAGTTTAGTCAGGTAAGTTCACTCGGTTTACTTTTAAAACAGTTTAAGCATATGTTATATGAATTTAATGGTTAAATGTTCGATAATAAATTGTAAAATAGGTAAAAGTTAGTTGCTATAGATTTAAAATACAAAAGAGACCAAAATGATGATTAAGCAATGGTCAAAATGTCTAAGCGGTGGTGACATTATTACCATTCACTAACTTTTTAGTTATTTATTCATTTAGTCCTAATTAGTTTAAGGTTAAATTGCAAATAAGTCTGTTTAATTGAAATTTAAATAAATTAAAGGACCTATTATGCAATTAAACCTTCCTTAGATGAAAATTATACCATATATATATATATTGGACATTTATGGACATGATTTATTAATTTTATAAGCTATAATGTAAGGGTTAAAATTGTATATTATGTAATTAATGGTTAAATTAAAAGAAAATGTTCAATTAATTGACCTTCTCTTGAATCTTCTTCTCCCAAATGGCCGTAACACCATTGTTGGAGATGAAGGAAGCTTCGGCTATCTTAGGATCCCCTATTTGATTGAGAATGAGCTGATAATCGCAGGAAATAGAAAATTAAAAAAAAGTCACTATATTGTGTACTGCTGCAGTTTAGTCAAGTAAGTTCGCTTGGTTTACTTTAAATACAAGTTAAGCGTATGTTATATGAATTTAATTGTTGAATGTTAGATAATATATTGATGCATGTAGTTGAGATTACTGATTGATAAGGTATCAATTACTGATTGAAATATTCTGAGCCAATAAATTATTGGTTGTGGAACTATTGTTTGCATATGGAATATGAGATATGAGTTGTTTATGTGTTATTTTGTATTAGAATGCTCCGAACCGATGAACGTAGAGTAGAGTACGATTAGCACGCCAATAGGTTATGTTATGTGCAGTACGATGAATGTAGGTTCTGTAAGGCCCCGAAAATAGGTTTAGTAGTTTTGGATAGTTTACTAGGTTCCGAGTTTGGGAATTAATCAGGTTAATTAGCAATTTATATTCTTAATTAGTTAGCTTAATTTCATTTAAAAACCGATAAATAATATTCGAGAAAATAAAAATATTTTAGAAAAATTAATTTTATGGTTTTAAATAATTTTTGGGTAAAATAAATATTTTGAGTTAAAGTGAAATTTAAAAATAATTTAAAATGGGGGTTTAATTGGGTGATTTAAAATATTAACTACATAGGACCATTTTGTAAAACAAGGGAAATGTAAGAGTGGTTTTATAGCAAATTATCCTTATTTTCGAAATTTTTGAGGGAAAGGAGTATTTTGAAAAACAAGGGAAAAGTGGGAGTAGTCTGATGGAATTTCCCTTAATTTTAATCAGGTGGGAGTTTTCATTTTTAAAAAACATTGGAACTACCTCACTATGCACACCATTTTCACCCAAATTAAGATCTTTTTCTCACATTTTTTGCTCATTTTCATAGACCACATATTATAGAATAGATCTAAACTTTTACTCTCTCAAAATTCTCTCCAAAATCTCCTTAAAGTTTTCCAAAGTTGAGCAAAAGTCATCCGAAATTTCTTCAAGGATCTTGATTCAATCTTCTAAATTGATGATGTGAAATCAATTGAAGGTAATTCTTAACTCTAAATTAATTTTAAGTTGTTTTCAATCATCATTTGCTATGAAAATTGATTAAAATGGATTTTAAAGTTTTGATTTTTTCTTTCTTGAACATGGCACTCAATAATGGTGAATCCATGATTTTGAGTTTGAATCCAAGTTTTAATGGACTTCTAAGCTCAAAATATGTTTATTAAGAGGTTTTTAATCATAAAACAAGAGATCAAACTCGTTTGGTTGATCAATTTTGATAAATTCGTTTTTAATCAAGAAGAAAAGTTGATTTTCCGAAAAAATTTTAAACAATTTAATAGATGAAATTAACACTTAGTTTTATGTTAAGGGACTAGGAATGAAGTTTAGAAGTGGTTTGTGGAGCTAAGAAGGTCGTTTAGTTGATGAATTTTATGTTTCGACTTAATTGTGCAAGTTTGGTTAGGTAGATTAGAGAAATGATTTAGATCTGTATAGTTTATGAAATTTCGACTTTCTTGATGCTAATGTTAGTTTCTAATGCATATTTTGTCTTTGTTAAAGCTTCACACCAATATCAGGATGATGCTAATCGGATTTGAGGCTTAAACTTACCTACTTGAACACACTTTTGTTTGAAATACAAAGTGTGAAGGTGAGTGATATTAAAGGCTATTGGTAAATTTGTCTTTTTATATGTTAAATTTAAGTTTTAAATAATGTTTCTAATGACTTAATCACTTTTTATTTGGTTGGATTTATAAAAATTAATTTTATTTTACAAGAGCATTATTGCTCTTGGCTTTTGGAAAAGAAATTGTGTGTTAAGCTTTGGCATGTATAATTTGGATTGAATGGATCTTTAATTGGAGAATGAGTTACTGAATTTTTGAGCACTTGATGTTGATGTTATGATTGTTTTAAGATTCTTGGACAAAGGCATTTGTTGTGCTTAATTATATTGATGGTGGAATTGTTAAGCTACATGCTTTTGATTGTAGTTTTACATCTTAAATTAAATGCTAAACATCATATTTTATGTCTTGTATATATGATTATATTGGCAACATTGCGTGGTGGATCCATTGAATATAGTTGGCATTTCATAAGATTTGTGAATACTCATCATTATTTGTGATATTGTGAACATATGGCTCATGGTGGATTGATTTGTTTGGAGTAGACAAGGGAGTGTTGAGCTTGAGTCTCTACTCATCGAGTTATTTAAGGCGCTATAAAGGAGCATGCGGCTTCGGCCCGCTCAATTCGAAGTACTATATTTGATTTGTGAGAGTTTGGAGATCCATTTATCCAATGTTGATAACATATTTACTTATTGCCATGGATGTATTATGCCAATATAATTGATTGATTGCGCCAATATAATTGAAATATTTTTATGTTAAAAGATGATTATACATGACATGGAAAAAAATGATTCTTCACTCTTGAAATAGCATGTGAGGTTATGGTGAAATGTTAACATGTTGTGACTTAAAATTTAATGTTTAATTGCTTTGATTATGCATGATTGGGTGCAATTTACTTGAGATTTTTACTATCATTCACTGAGCTTTTTCAGCTCACACCCTCACATTTTGTACAGATAATTTTTTAGCGTAAGGAGTCGAGAAGCAAGTGCAAGGGCGATCCAAGAATAAGGCTCGGTAATGGCTTAAGAAATTTACTTTAGAAACTATATAGGGGCATTGTGGTGCTTTTGGGACTAGTTTTATTTTACTTGTAATAGACATTGGACATTAAATTTTGGACTTTAATTTTGGTGTTTTATTTATTGCTTTAATACATGATTTTATGTCTAATTGATGTTTGATTTATGGTATGTTGATAAGTGTTCATACGATGGTTGATAACACGGTGTATGAGGCATGTATTTTGTACTAACAATGTTTAATTAAAGCTTACCATGGAGTGGATTGCTTGCAACTAAGGTATATAGCTTGTGTGAATTAATCGGTATTTGCTAAGCGTGTAATTAGGTGTTAAATTTTGATTAATTGTTGCATATTTGTTGTAAATAAATTAAATTAGGGATGTGTGGATGTTTATGGTGATTAATTGTAGCTATTTCAAGTTTAATGTGTACGTAAAATATGTAAAATCGGGCAATTAAAACGTATTTTTGACCAAATAGGTGTAGTGGTAATTAAAATGATTTTTTTGTTTTTGTAACCTAGTATTCTAATTTACCTAATTTAAAATATAATCCTAAAACTTGACTACATTAATTGAAGCCTTTAATGATAGGGAAACTTTGTAATATTTTCGGATTAGACTTGTAACAGTTAAAATTTGGTAGAAACACTCTTAATTTTTAATTTGGAAATTGTACTAAAAGCTTGTAAAAGTTATGTTTTAATCTCTAATAATAAAACTTGAATTAGACATTGTAACACCGAGAACCCGACGCCGTCGTCGACTAGGGTCCCAGAGTCACTCAATCATCTATCACTGTATATCTTTTAAAATCATGTTAACCATTCTTACATTATTAAAGAACTACACCCAACACATCATAAGTTATCATTTACTTATAAAAAAAATTCAACAAGGGCAAATAGGTCATTTTCTAGATTTTTGCATACTTCTACTGATACCTATTGGATAGGTATCGGTAGTAGTCAAGTCAATAAGCAATTATGAAATGATGTAGACGTCTACCGATACTTGTGATAGTTCTACCGATACAAATTTAACAACTATCGAAACTAGTTGTGTTTTTACCGATACTAAAAACTCCAGAGAGCTAAGAAGTTGATCGGTGTTTTTACGACACAATAATTGTACAAGCATACACATGTCGATGCAAGTATAGTTGATAGACAATTCTATCAGATATCGATCCCACGGGGAATGGGTTCTTGATGTTCAGATGTCGGAGCAACTAATACTGAAATTAAGGTAATTGTGAGTAAGGATGTCAACGCAATTAAGCTAGATCTGCATACTAAATTTGTTAATATTGTCAATGCAATCATGGTTAATTGTCAGAGCAACTGAAACTAAATCAAAGTGTTGTTGAAGTGTTGAGTATTTAAATGCATAAAAGTAAAGGATTGATCAAGTCTGAAGAATTGCAATGGATCACTGACTTCGCTAAGTAGCAACGCTGGATGTGCCGACAAGGTAAATATAGATGGAATGTCACTGCAATGAAGTCCCTTTGAGTTCTTACCAATAACAGCTCCCCACTAAATCCCGACTCAAATACAATCACTCCATCTCTCAGTGCGAGTAACAATGTGTATCCAAGAACAAGAAACTGGTTTTTATCTCAGTCTTGAGCAGCTCTCGCCTAACCCACTTGTTAGCCTAACTTGTCACCGCATCTCTCGATGTCGGTGTACTACAATTTCACTTTCATGTTTAGAGCGGTTAGATCCAAGAGTAAACGGATGAACAGTGTAAAGTATGAATCAAAATGATCTAACATCAAAAGATACTCTCGTATTCATTTAATATCATCAAAATCCATCATTGTTTAAGAAGAATTAAAGAGTACAACAAAGCTTACTATCTCTAGACAACTAGGCTTACTCCCTATTTTTTCCTCTTGCCCAGCACCAAGCACTCCTCGTCAGAAGTTGCTGCACACTTGCTCCATCAGCTCACCCTCCTCCAACGTCAAGCTTCCATGGTAGCTTGCTTGAATATTTGAGAGGTTTTTGGATTTAAATTCTTCACTCCTTGATATTCATCTCCTTCTTCTTTCCTCTATTTATAAGCTAAAGAAATTGAAGATTTTCTCCATTCTCAGATCCAACAACTTTGTACAGCTGTAAAAGTTTGTTATTGATAGCTATGCAGATCTGATTTGTTTACTAGACTATTGTAGAATGTCGATGCAATTTATAAATTGCACCGACAATTTGTCAATAGAATGTCGCTGAATTTCTGGATATCTCTTCTCAGATCTAGATCTGATTACAGCTGTCATAGTTAGTTAAATTCTAGTTGTGCACTCATGCAGATCTGGTATGATCTTTATAACTCTGCAGATTGTCGCTGCATCTTTGGTCACCATCTGAAATCTTTAATTGCGACGACAACGTGTGAAATTCCTGTGTTGGTGCTTCCAGATGTGCTTGTGGCTTGAATTCACTCAAACAAAGTAAATCTTTCAATGCGTCGACATCTCTGCTCGTAATTCCAAGCTATACTTGTGGCTGCATTCTTCTTCTAGCATTGATCTTCTGAGATGAGTTCCTGCGCTGACAATTCTAAGGTGCAATATATCGATTGATTACAGCGACATTAGTACAAAAAGAGGTAAAAATAACAAGAATTTAAACTAACTAGCAATGAGTTAGAAAATATAAAAACTAATTATGAAATGCTTATGATGCATGCAAAATAAGATATAAAAGAGACAATTAAAACACTAATTTAAGGAGAAAATATATGTCATTTGTAATACCATCACACCCCAAACTTGATTTTTTACTTGTCCTCAAGTAAATAAAAATTAACAAAGTAACAAGCAAACATGTCACTGTAATCATTATTCTCGTAACTTGGATTTTCTAAAATCCTAATGCACAAATTGTATTCACATGATAGAATAATGCAACGACAATTTATAGGCATGAACAATTAAAACTGCAACTTCATAAATGTTAGTATCATGCATTGAATCCTAATCTTCCTTGAACCAATATAGCATTTATCATAATTTCTTTTTCTTTTTCTTTGTCATTTTCTTTCTTTTTTTCTCATTTTTCTTTTTCAAGTGACTGAGAGATGTCATTGCATTACTCTACCTTTGTTCCTGGGCAATAACGATGGGGTGCAACAAACCCCCAGGAGGTATGTAATTGCGCTGACACACACTCTTGCAATGATAGCCTTTCGCTAGATGATTTTCTAAACCTGCAGCGGAGTGTTCTCCCTTGGAAAATCACAATGCACTCACATTGGAGTATCTTTTACTCATACAATGTCGCTGCAACTGGTCAGTTAGTCCAAGATTCAAACATTCACACTATCCATTCATTACTGAAGCAATTTCAATCATTCATTCAAAAATAGAAGACTCGCTATCCATTCACATTCATCCAATTTACACATCAGCATTCCAAGCAAATCAAGATTTACGGATAAGAATAAAAATTGTGGGTACATTTTTGTTAAAATTCTGCATATTTTCATTAACACAAGAAACAAGTAAAATTCAAAAATGTGGGTACAATTGCATTTCCATTTCACACAAATTCCCCCCAAACTTAAATTGTTCATTGTCCCCAATGCACTGACATTAATAAATATATATATATATATGGAAATGTAATGACAATGTAGATGCAGCAACAATAAAAATGCAATGACATTAATAATGCAGGAACAATTATAATACTACTCTATGATATGCATGAAAACTAAACTAAGTGCTAAAAAATAAAAACTAACTCAGTGTGTTGCAGCCGAAGATGTGGCTGCATTGGTCTTTTTCTTGTTGCGCTTCCGTTCCTCCTTGTGCCTCATTTTCTTATCTTTACACTTCCTCTTTCTGTCCTTTGTACCAATCGGATTAGTAGATTTCTCCTCTTCAGTTGGTAGGGTGACGGCCTCATTCATAGTTACATCTAATGGGTGGACTTCTGCAAGTGGTGCTATATAAGGCACTATGGCTAAATGGTTACAATCCTCAGCATTGCTAGTAACTAACTCAACCTAGCTCGCTATAGGTGGAGCCATGTCTGCACTGGATGCCCTTACATGCACGAGTACTTCGACAATATCCTCAGTGATATCTGTCGGGGCATCGTCTTACTTTTCCTTCTGCTTCTCTACAAGGTCCTTCTTCTCAAATTCTTCCTCTCTATCCTTCTCCTTCTCTTGGCCTTCTTCTTATTCTGCTTCTCCTTCTTCAGACTGTTCCTGCTCAGTGGTGTCTCTGTCGGCACCTTCCTCTGCGTCCACACCCATGGATACAATTGGAGTATGCACCTTCTCACCCATAGCTACCCGCTCTACCATATTAGCCCCAAGGCTGTTCGAGAACTCTTCTTCAAATAAGCTAGCTATAGTTCTGTAGCAATCGTCCATAGCAATAGAGAGGGAACATGTTGTGGCCTACCATCAGGAGTAGGCTGGTTGAAGGATGAGGTAACTTCCTTAATAATTGGTGGGAAGATAGGGAACTTCTGGTAGGGGTTTTAGGCTCAGACTTCTCAATGTGTTGACAATAGATTTGTTTCATATTCTTGTGTATGCATAAAATAGATTTTTTCTGTAGTCCATATCTTTCAATGCGCTGATAATACTAATTTGGCGCATGTCGATGCAATCAATGTTTAGTTTCATTGTAGCCAACCTCTTCCCTAACTAAGGGTTTGTGGACGTATTATCTTGTTTTTCCTTTTCCCTTTCTCCTTCTTCTTGGGTGCTTCTTTCACTATTGGTGTCTCTTGCCCTCTCATCATTCTCTCTACTGAGGTGTCGTTAATGGGGCTCTTATTCTCTGGCACCTCTTCACCATCTCTGGGTACAATACCCCGTTGTTTACATAGTAGCATGATTAAAGAAGGAAAGGGTCCTTGCTGAGTCATTTTATAATGTACCGACAAAATGTACTTTATGATGCGTCGATAAAAAAAGACGATTTTTTATTCCTACATAAGACTTGGACTATTGCTTCAGTTCACGAAATATGCTCTTGTAGCAGCACTTCAAGAGCAATCATAGGATCTGATCTTTATGGAGAAAAATGTTACTGTTGTCGCTGATATTGTCCTTGCATATGCGACAGCGCATTCTGTTATGGCTGCATTCACTCTTGTGGTTGCATCTGGCTATGTGCCTGCATTTGATCAATATGTGAATGTACTTGTGAATTCTGATTAAAATTATGCTATTGATGGCTGATGTAATTCCCTTGTCTATCACCCCCTTGGTTTGAGGAATTACCATATCTGTATGTGGAAGCATTTTAACTCCCCCAAGGTTGTTTAGTTCGATTGTTGAATGAGTTACCTATGAATTCCCTCTGATGTTATTGACATAGGAAGCATTTTCAGCATGTTGTGGGCAGTCCTTGTAACTATGGTTGTCGTCACAAATTTCACAGGAAAATGTCGACGCATCCATTTGTTGTGCCACTTGAATAGGGGTAACATCGCTTGTCCCCTTCATATTCTTTATGATATTAGCCAACGAAGATACCTACGCACTTAAAGCAGAAATAGCATCTAATTCAAGAACACCAGAGTTAGTCTTTACCTGAGCAGAACGAGAGATTGAATATTATTAATCATTCTGAGTAATCCTCTCTAGAATTCTTATAGCTTCATTGTAGGTTCAATCCAACAAAGGACCATTGGCAGATTCTTCGACAAGATTTCTTGTCTGAGCATTTAAACCGTTGTAAAAGATCTCATTTGAGCCTCTTGTTGAATTCCATACATAGGACAATGTCGTAGCAAAGTTTTAAAATGCTTCCATGTTGTATGCTGGTTTTCATCATCAGCTTCCGCCTGACTCGCTCCATCTTGCGCCAATTCTTCAGTTATTACACCCACAACTTCAAGTGCGGGGATAAATTTCTCATCTAAATTTGCCTAGACACCTATTTCTTCATCTTTTTCTTCCTCTACATGAACTTCTTCCGTGCACCCTTCAGTAAGTGTGATTGCTTCGACATCTCCCAATCTTCTCTTCTTTGACAATGTGTCTTCAAGTTTCTGAGGCTATTTTGTTGTAACATTTGTGGTGACAAACTGATCTTATTCTGTCACCGTAATATTTTGTTTAACCTCTTCAGCTGCAGTTTGCTTTTTAGATTGCGCTGACATCTCTCAATTGTTGAGATTTGAATTATCTTCTTTTGTTATAGCATCTCTAACAACTTCATTTAGTTGAGCTTCACTTCTGGGAATGATTTCCTCATCATGCTCTTGCCTATGTGATATCGAGTTCTCAATATCTATCGACAAAGTTTCTTGTGGTCGCAAATTTATTGTGCCCACAATCTGGCCAAATTGATATTCTAGAGCTCGTATGGATTCAACTTGATTCTAAAGCACAACATCAGTCTTGACAATATATTGTCTCAACAAATTTTCAATTGATGAAAACTCTAATGTTTCATCTTGCTGGATATTTTGCCCTGACAAAGGTTGATCATAATTGTGCAATGTCCACTTGGATCTAACATCTTTGTCTATATTTCCATAGTCTTGATTGTTCCAACAAAAATTTGGATGTTGCTCCCACTCTGGCGTGTAGGTGTTGGAATATGGATTTTCATTTCGATAGAAATTCCCCATGTGGTACACATTTGTTGGATTTGATAGGCATTCTTCACACTCATGGTTTCCCCCACAGTAATCGCAACTTGTCGCAACAAATTTCCATTCTGTAATTGTTGTAGCTTTCTGCATTGAATTACTCTTATTAGTTAAAGAAGATACCTCGGTGTTTATGGCATCATGCTCCATTTCAATAGCATCACTCATCCAACATCTTGAGGTTCTATATACCTCGTTCCTAGTCATATTTCGCTAAAAGAAAAATGTAAAAGTAAACAACAAAAAAGGAAACAAGTTAGTGAAAAATAAAATTTAGATAATAAATAATAAATGCAACGAAAAAAATAAACATCAAACAAACGTCATTCCCCGGCAATGACGCCAAAGCTTGATCGGTGTTTTTATGACACAACGATTGTGTAAGCATACACACGTCGATGCAAGTATAGTTGATACACAATTCTATCGTATATCGATCCCACGAGGAATGGGTTCTTGATGTTTAGATGTCGGAGCAACTAATATTGAAATTAAGGTAATTGTAAGTAAGGATGTCAATGCAATTAAGTTAGATCTACACACTAAAATTGTTACTACTATCAATGCAATCAAGGTTAACTGTCAGAGCAACTGAAAGTAAATCAAAGTGTTGTTGAAGTGTTGAGTATTTAAATGCATAAAAGTAAAGGTTTTATCGTGTGAAGAATTGGAGTGGATCACTGGCTTCGCTAAGTAGAAACGCTGGATGTGCCGACAAAGTAAATATAGATGTAATGTCTCTGCAATGAAGTCCCTTTAAGTTCTTACTAACAACAGCTCCCTACTTAATCTTGACTCAAATACAATCACTATACCTCTCGGTATGAGTAATGATGTGTATCCAAGAACAAGTAACTGGTTCTTATCCCAGTCTTGAGCAGCTCTCGCCTAACCCACTTGTTAACCTAACCTGTCGCTGCATCTCTCGATGCTAGCGTACTGCAATTTCACTTTCATGTTTAGAGCGGTTAGATCCAATAATAAACGGATAAGCAGTGTAAAGTAAGAATCAAAATGATCTAACATCAAAAGATACTCTTGTATTCATTTAATATCATAAAAATTCATCATTGTTTAAGAAGAATTAAAGAGTACAATGAAGCTTACTATCTCTAGACTATTAGACCTACTCCCTAATTGTTCCTCTTGCCTAACACCAAGCACTACTCGTCAGAAGTTGCTGCACACTTGCTCCATTAGCTTACCCACCTCTAACATCAAGCTTTCATGGTAGCTTGCTTGAAGATTTGAGAGATTTTTGGATTTAAATTCTTCACTCCTTGATATTTATCTCCTTCTTCTTTCCTCTATTTATAAGCTCAAGAAATTGAAGATTTTCTCCATTCTCAGATCCAACAACTTTGTACAACTGTAAAAGTTTGTTATTAACAGCTATGTAGATTTGATTTGTTTACTGAAGGCAACAACGTGTGAAATTCCTGCGCTGGTGCTTCCAGATGTGCTTGTGGCTTGAATTCACTCAAACAAAGTAAAGCTTTCAATGTGTTGACATCTCTGGTCACAATTTCAAGCTATACTTGTGGCTGCATTCTTCTTCCAACATTGATTTTTTGAGATGAGTTCCTGCACTGACAATTCTGAGGAGCAATATATCGACTAATTGCGGTAACATTAGTACAAAAAGAGGTAAAAATAAAAAGAATTTAAACAAACTAGCAATTAGTTAGAAAATATAAAAACTAAGTATGAAATGCTTAGGATGCATGTAAAACAAGATATAAAAGAGACAATTAAAACACTAATTTAGGGAGAAAATATATGACATTTGTAATACCATCAGAAGTCCTACCTTCCAACTTCTACCGATACAAGTATTCTAACAACCGATACAAATATGCTCAGTACTACCGAAACTTGAATTTCAACTATCGATACAACTCAAGTCAGTAAACAACCTCTCTCCTACCCTATATTTATACCGATACAAGTAGGAGTTCTACTAAAACAAATATGCAGAATTCTCAAATTTATACAAGTTCATTTATAAAACTTCATTCATAGACTTAAGGTGCAAGAAATAACACTTTTGTGTTTAAATACAAGACTTAGCATAACATCTAAGCACTAATTGTCTCATACAACATTGATTAAACATTCAAAACTTATCATTTAACCAAAATACTAAAGGTATCATAATCTCAAGTAAGCATATATAAAATATAACATCATCCTAGTACATGCCTTATAACCAAGTCATGTAAGAACTACCAAACCAGCTCTGGGATAGTGTAATGTCTTTGAGGCAATCCAATCTTCAACTAGTCAAACAAAATCTACAAAACAACCAAATATAGAGGTAAGCTTTCTAGCTTAGTAAGTTCTTACATAGTGAATTGTTACTCAACATTAAACATTTCAACAACAATTAACATCAGAACACAGAATTTTCTCTTCAAACAACCCTATGCTCTTTTGAGTCATAAGTCTTCCTTTAACCATATTTTCATTCTCATCTCGAGATATGAGTCTTCCTTAATCAAAATCTCATTCTCATTTCGAGACATAAGTCTTCCTTATTCATAATCTCATTCTCATCTCGAGACATAAGTCTTCCTTAATGAAAATCTCATTCTCATTTCGAGACATGAGTCTTCCATTTATACAATTTCTCATCTTCAACCCGAGACATGAGTCTTCCTTTTTATACACCAAGTATTCCAAGCACATCCTCAATAGGTAATAATCAGTAATTCAAATAGGAAATCTAACACCGAACTTACCGAATGAAATTGCAGTTCAGGTGAAACTTCAAAGACTATTCTATGATTTTCCCCTTTTCGCAATCTATGACCCGATCTTGATCTATCACAAAATAAATCAATTCTCCTATTAAATAATATAATTTAATCAATTTACACATATAAGTTCTTTTTTCGAAAAACTATGAAATTACCCCTAATCTTTACATTTTTATTCAATTTAGTCCTTTGGGCCAAAACATGTAAAATAACCATTTTCATTCAATTTTATAATAGTCAAATAACCATAGGTATTCATCCAATATCCCCATTAAACTATTTCATAACAAGGATATGTATTTTCATCATTTTTACAACCTAGTCCTTAAACCTTAATTTCAACAAAAATCACTTTACCAAAACAATGAATCTATTCATCAAACACACAAATATATCCATAAACTTCAAAAGCAAGCATTTTCATCAATGGCAAGTTTTACAACATTTGACAGATTCACAAATTAGTCATTGCATAAGCTAGATTAAGCTAATACGGACTCAAAAACATAAAAATTACTAAAAACGATCAAGGTTTGCTTACCCAAATCAAAGCTCAAAGATTGAAAATGAAAAGCCCTATGTTTTCCTCCTTTTAGCCATGTAGAGAAGAAGAAGAAGAAGAAATAAAATGTGAAATTATTATCTTTCTTTCTTTAATTTAATATATATACAATGGCATTTTTGTGATTTCTTATACTTGCATAATTAACTTAATTAATCATCTTTTTAACCTTAATTTATCCTATTATTAATCAATATTTGTCATGATAATCCACCCACTAACAATCCTTTAGGTTAATTTACTCACTTGGTCCCTCTAAGTAACCAATTCACCTTTGCACCTTTTGTGATTTAATCCTTTTTACTCAATTCACTATCTAAACATTAAAATTCCTTAACTGAATTTTAATACAATGCTAACGACATTATACTTATAATAATAAATAAATTTTGTGACTCAACTTGTTGGAGTTGTGGTCTCGAAATCATTATTTTCAAATTGACCTCAACTAGAAATGATTAAATAAATAACCCTATTTATCTAAAGTTGAAATAATTCAAACACCTAATAATCCAATCCCAACTCACAAAACTAAAGGGAAAAAATGTTTTGCAACATGAATTAATCAATCCAAATTAACCAAATTAAAACAAATTTGACATGTCCAATTTATTATCATATTTTTTAATATTTATAAAAGTTGTCAATATATATTTATAAACTTTCTTAACATGAAGAAAAACAACATAATACAAATATATAATTGAAAAAAGACATTAATACCATAAAATGAAGTACTAAAATGTACTAATACCAGTTTATATAAATTTATCTTATGTTGAACAGAAAAATAATATGAACACCAATCAAACACATATCAAACATATAGTTTATATGCAATAGAATTAAAAAAAAAAAGGTCACAACAAATCTAGTTTTATCATTCCCTATTTATCCATCAATAATTTAAATCCCTTCGTTGACTTGTCTCAAAAATAATAAAGCAACTTCCTAGATTGAGTTATAGCATGTATTAGAGATAGATTTTATGTATTTTTACTGGAAATTTCATTCTAAAAATTATCAAATAAGATTTAATCTAACATATGCACTTAACATTTTTTTTCATTTAAGTAAATAAGATCCAAGCATACAAAATTTTAAAAGCTAAAATAAAAACTCTCTAAATTAGGAGAATAACATAAAACTCTCCATTCAAACAACAAACGTAATGTTTGAATGCTAAAAAGTGTTGGGGATCGACCCGATTAAGCAATAAACAAGTAAAAATAGCGGAAGAAATTGAGAAATTGAACGCACAAATTTAACCTGGAAAAACCCCTTTGAATAGGATAAAAAACCACGGACAAAGATAATTTTACTTTAATGACAAAAGAACAAAGAGTACAAAAGATAGAGATAAAACTAAAACTTGAAAACCGAAAACAAAGAACCCTCAAAACGTAAACACAAAATTCTCCAAAAGTGTTATGAGTTCTAATCTCTAATGAGTGTATTTTCTAAGGTTGTAAAAGAGCCTATTTATAGGCTAAATTCGTAGCTCAAATAAATTAAACTATATATTATACTAATAAATACTAAATCTTCTAGAAAGAAAATATACTTTTTTTAACTTTGACTTGCAAAGCAAACTATTATTTGACTGATATATGAGGTATACTAAAAAAAATGAACATGATATAAGGGCTTTAGTTCAAGGGAAAAGTCTGTGAACTGTGAGCAAAGTTCAAAACTGCAACACCGTCATAACATAAACTGATAAAATACCTTTGGATCAAAGGCCATAATAGAAGTAAACATATAACTTAAATGTTCTCTCATTTCTCCCAAGGAAAAGAAGTATTGGTTTAATGGCCATTGTTGATGTTGATTTTGTCACCAAATTGGAACATCATCTCATCGCCTCCCACATGAGTTTGAGGATTGTTGTTGTTGTTGTTGTTCATCAACCTCATGATCCATTGTTGCTTCTGCATTGGGTCCATGTTATTCATATCCGACTGCATAATGTCCTCCGTACCTATCCTCAACATTGCTTTGGGCATTACAATCATCATCGTTTACAGTGCAACCATGGATGAGGACGATGCCCTTTGAGCATAAAGGGGTTTCATAACAAATGCATTGATCTTCTTGTCGATATTACTCATTTTTTCATCGAGTAACAAGTTGAGAACATTTAAGTCCCAAAAGTTCAAACCACGAATGACCCTTTTACCATAAATATCATTGAACATGACTTGAATCATCCCTTTTTCCCAATTGTCCTCGCAATGCTTCTTGAGCTGTTCAACTACTTTGATGGTCCTTTAGGAGAGGAAACTCTCTTGGTTCACCATATTCTTTCTTTGTTCCATCTCAAGGATCAACTTAAGCTTGGAGAGCACTTGTTGAACTCCCATGGGGGATGGCCAAACCTCGGGTTTGGATTTATAAAGACTATTAATGATTGGACAAGCGTCAATCCCACAAAGGGTACTCAACTCACTCATCTTTTTCATCAAACCCTTATTTCTTTTCTTATAGGTGGCTTTCCTTGCTGAACCATTGGTGATATAGTACTCAGATCACTCATCTTTTTCATCAAACCCTTATTTCTTTTCTTATAGGTGGCTTTCCTTGCTGAACAATTGGTGATATCAACAAGTTTAACCTTCTTCCTTTTCATGGCTTGCAAATAAAAAGGGGATATTTGAACGGTTTTTTCTTTGTATTTTTATTTTTCTTATGTATTACTTACTCAAACAACAAATGGATGCTTTATAAGTGAAGGGAGTGAAAATCTTCTCAAATTAAATGACAACCTCAAATTGTAGAAGATAAAATAAAATGCAATTGTTGACACTACAATCATATAATATCAAATATTTTGTTTAGTCATAAACTTGATTAAAAAATGACTTTTACGATATTGTATTTGTACGAATAATGTAATATAAAAAATATGGTGTTGATCCTTGTACAAACAAAATTTGAGATTTAGCCTTTGTACTTATCAAGTTAAAAATTAAGTCCTCCAACTTTTTTATTCAAAAATATCAGTCCAATAA
The DNA here is from genome assembly GCA_039519145.1 of Kokia cookei. Lineage (NCBI taxonomy): Eukaryota > Viridiplantae > Streptophyta > Magnoliopsida > Malvales > Malvaceae > Kokia > Kokia cookei. The sequence continues at coordinate 18,822,718 of CM076900.1, read as the reverse complement.
TTAAAATCAAAAGTACTTTCCATCAAAATTTCTTTATTAAATATCAGTCCAATAATTAAAATCAAAAGTACTTTCCATCAAAATTTATCAATTTGGTAGGTTGATTAAACTGTCCTCATGTGGCGTGGTATATGATTGACTAGAAAATAATCATGTTAATTTCATAAGTTTTAACAAAAACTATGAACAATGATATTGATGGGACTAGGCTTTTTAAATTGAAAAAAGTAAAAGGATTGAATTTTTAACTTTTGAAGTGAGAGGGCTAAATCTTAAAATCGATAGATATACAAGGAGTAATAATATATTTTATCCATTTCTTAAAAAAATCTTAAACATTTTATATATTAATTTATAAATGGTAATGCCAGATAAAAGAAATGTATACATAAGTATATAAAAGGTAAGTGTTCGCACATACCGTACATGCATGTGCACCATGGCAATACTTAGTTATTAAAGGTAATAAAGCATAGAAAAACTAAAACAAATATTTATTTGTTCCAAAAAAGGATGAATAACATTATTTTGGAAAATTAAGAAAAGGTAGAAAATAATATTATAATACATAAGTGGTATGTAGAAGTTATATAATTATCATGTTAGAGTGTTTGGTATTTAAGCAGTGTAAATTGTTAATAAGAAATGTAATAATGTGTTGTACTTGGGACCTAAGGGTAATAGGCAATGTAAAATATTTTGGCTGGATGCACATAAAGGATATTAAACTTGGGACCTCAGTGTAAGTTAAAGTCTTATCACTTAACAATAGACTCATTCTTGTTAATTCTTTAACACAATTAATTTTTAAGTCATTTTAATTCCTTTGCCCTATGTTTAAAAAAATAAAATCCTAAATTTTATCCCGATTTCTTCTAACCATATTTTTGCAATGTGATACAAACCCTAGCAAACCTATAGTGATGTCATCGCCCCTCTCTCTACTATACTTAGAATAGAATTGTATTTTATATTAAAATATTATTATTTAATTAGGCCTTATTCAAGTAGAACTCATGTTCTTTTCTTTATAAATTGAGATTATCGATTAACCAAATTACACATATTACATACGCCATTATTCTGCTAGAAAATAGTGGTAATTTATTTTTAAGAATTAATTCAAGTAAAAAATTATATGATTTCCTAAGGAATGATTATTCTAATTCTTGTATGATTATGTTAAACTAATTATAATATGATTATGTCGAGTGAATGCCTTGCTCAGAAATATGGAATGACTATATGATGAAATTCTGAAACGATCACCAAATGAACGAATAGTAAAGATCTAATTGTTATCCATATAGTGAGTTAATTTTATTATTATTTAATGCCAATATAATCATATGAAAGTTATATAAAAATTTGGTTAGGAAATTTTAACATTTAGACAATTAATTATGGAGAAAGGACTAAATTGTAATAGTTGTAAAAGTTAGTTTTATTAGTTAAATGAATTAAATAGCTAAGGAAATAAAAACTAATGGACTTAAACAGTAATTATACCTAATGTGTGTTGAGTGGACTGTAGATATGTATATTTTAGATTTCAAAATTGTGAAATTAACGGCAAATTTGTAATTATGGTGAAAACAAAAAATAAAGAATAAGAAAATTAAGCAAAACATCATCTTCATCAAATTGGGGGAAGAAAGAACCGAAACTCCATAGGTAGGAGGAGCTTAGGTTCGGTCAAACAATTCTTGTTGCATGGTATGGATTTTTAAATATGTTTTTAGTGATTTTATGTTATTAGGATCATTAAAGCTTAATCTAGTTAATTTACTGATTAAAGTGGGATTTTGTGCAATGTTTAACATTTTATCATGGATAAATTTTGGTGTTTTTGGTGTTGAATGATGAATTTAGAATGGATTTACAACCTTAGTTGTTAGTTATGACTATTTTTAAGTGATTTTGGTTAATTTTGGGTATAAGGACTAAATGGATAGTATAATAATTTTGGCATGGTAAAATTATGAAAATTTCAATCTTAACATTTGGTAGTAGATATTTAAAAATTCGGCACTTGAATGGTGGACTTAATTGTCTTAAATGTGAAAGTTCTAATCATAAGGACTAAATTGAATAGTGTGAAAAGGTTTGGGGTAATTATATAAAAGGTCACTAAGGGTTAATTATAGGATTAAGTGTTTAAAATATTTAATTGAATTGATTAAGTAAACATTTATATATAGATCAAGAAGCAAGTGGTTCAATAGATAAGCGTGGGAAGGGAAAAATAGTTGAGTAGTCGTCATCAAATATTGGTTATCTTCGTACAAGTAAGCTTGTACAACTACTCTTACATTTATAATGAATTTTGTTTATTATATATTTTATTGTAATTAGATTTAATGTTTATTATTTACTAATTAATAAAGGAATAAATGGAAAATGAATACAGTGTTTAACTAGCAAGCTTAGAGCCGGCGATTATTTAACAAGCTTTGAGCTGGTGTTTAACTAGTAGGCTTAAAGCCAATGATTATTTAATAGGCCTTGAGCCGGTTTTTATTTATCAAGCTTAGAGCCAATGATTATTTAACAAGCTTTCAGTTGGTGTTTAACTACCAAGCTTTGAGCCGGTATTGATCTAGCAGACTTTGAGTCGATGATTACTTAGCAAGTACTACGTACCAGTGATACAGACTGTAACGATGACTTGAGTTTCTACTTGTGTTGTAGATACTCTGAATCTTAATTGAGCAGCATCGTTAGTCGGTTAAAGTTATAAAGTTGACTCAAATAGATGTTATTATGTTGATTATTTGATTTATAATCATTTATCACGTGGCACCTTAATGATATAAATTATCCAGGTTTAAATGTTTCGGAAAGTTGTAACAATGGTATAATAGTAAGAATTTTTAGTTACATGATTTGTATGCTTTATAATTAGCTTATTTTGGTTAAAGCTTATTTTGTTTGGTTTATTTTGTTTGGTTGTGTCTTTTCTTGTAGGTTGTCAAAATTTTGTTGTTGAAAGTTTTGGAGATCACACTATTCGACATCTTACACAGTAGTTATCGTAAATTTTGGCCAGTTATAAATGGCATGTATATAGGATGTGTTTGGCTAAGGTTGGAAAAAGTTTTAGTATTTTGATTGTAAATGCTTTGTGTAAAGTTAATATATGTGTTGTAGGGTTAATCCTTTTAGTAGTGTGTGCTTATAATAGTATTTTGGTTGATATATGGAATCAAATGATCATGGTAATGTTGTTGGTGCATAATGCTTAAATGAATGGATTTGTGAGTTTTGAATTGCAAGTTAGTTACTATGGAATATGGGTTTGGTTTGTTAATTAAATTGTGGTGTCAATTGGAACACATTGGTTTGACACTTAGTTTGATTATTTTGGCATGCCTTGAGTGTCACTGAAATGAAGTTTGAAGTCTTATAATCATGTGTTGAAAGTTGGTTTAGATACCTAAGCATTTGGATAAGAAATGAGTATGTTTTAGGTCACTTTTGGGCACACACGACCTAGGACACGAGCTGCCACACGAATGTGTGTCACACACGGGTAGCCTATACAAGCGTGTACCTTGAACGTGTTAGGTGCAGGGTTCACATGGCCTATGACATGATCGTGTGACCCAAGTCAATGAGTTACACAGTTAGACACACGGGTGGAGACACAGGCATGTTAGCCAAGTCAGTGAGTCACACAGGTGAGCACACGGGCGTGTGAAGTAGCCACACGGGCGTGCGGGTTAGTCACATGACCATGTTTGGAGCCACATGTTCTACGCTCTATCACACAGCCTAGGCACATGGTCGTGTGACCTCTGTAGTGAAAATTTTTAATTTTTCTCTAAAAGTTTTATTTTGTTTCAATTGAGTCCTTGATTGCTCCTAAACTATTTTTAAGGCCTATTGGGCTAATTTAAGGTCTGTAAACGTATATTTTATTTTATTTTGGTATACATATGTATTTATTAAATTGCGGTAATTGAATCTATTTTTTATAAGATGTTTCGATTGTACGTTAATACTCTGTAACCCCATTCAGAGACAAAAATGGGTTAAGGGCGTTACATTTAGTGGTATCAAAGCTACAGTTTAGTCGATTCTAGAACTGAACGTAGCATGTATTGAATTTAGAAATACTTGCCATTTTATAACTTGTGATAGTGTGATAACTCCTGAACTGTTCAACTTATTTTTTGATAGATTAAAGATGTTAATTGATTCCGATCGAATAGTATCTGATGATGCACAAATTAATTTTCCAACCACCGATCAAGAGGCTGCTTGTAATGTACCTGAAATTCAAGAGCCTAGAGAAGAGTCTCCTGATGCTTTCTTCCATATGATGCAAAAAATGTTTAATGCTTATATGTGAGTTGATCCTATGACTTAACAATCTCCCCCTCATCCCCAAAGCCTGGTACGACCTAATACTCAGAATTTATTAGGAGAAAAAGGACATCATGTAACACCCTATGCCCGAACCGATCATCGAGCCCAAATACTAGGACACTACACCACCGTCTCACATTGTTTTCATCACATCATACACATGCATCTTATTTTCTTTTATTACTATAGTGTTAATACATATTATAAGTCATACATACCCTAATAAGGTTAACACATGCTAAGCAATCATTGATTAATAAAATAGCACTAAACATGCATTATTCATCTAATCAAATAAACATCAAAATATACGAAATAGCAGTCCAAATGTCACGTTTTAAGTCTACAAATTTCCAAGCATAATAGATATGAAAATAACTAAGAAAAAGCCACATATCAAAACCAATATAAAATCTACCACATTACCTTAATCTCCATATCATAAATAAGCAAATAACACCTACTAAAAGCTACTAAAAATAAGTTTGGATCACCCCTCGGAGGTCACATCGCTCACACTGGCACTATTGATCTGCAATGATATTAAAAGGAGTGGGTGAGCTTCAACAAGCTCAGTGAATGTTCTGAACAACTACTATACAAACAAGTCATTATGCATTAACAAAACAATCATATAACATATTCACAATATTACCAACTTTAATTTCATATTACATATGTTTAACATCTTTCATGGGTCCATTTACTCATAAATCATATTAATATTTAAGCATAAGTCACATTAATATTTAAGCATAAATCACATTAATGTTTAAGCATAAATCATATTAACATTTAAGCATAAATCACATTACTATTTAAGCACAAATCAAATTAATATTTAAGCATAGATCATATTAATATTTAAGAATAAATCATATTAACATTTAAGCATAAATCACATTAATATTTAAGCACAAATCACACTAATATTTAAGCATAAACCATATTAACATTTAAGTATAAATCACATTAATATTTAAGCACAAACCACATAAATATTTAAACACAAATCACATTAATATTTAACACATTTAGTGATAATTTGGCTCTTGAGGATATGAAACATAAAGTGGGCACTATCACCACACATCGGATACACGGATCTCTAACACACTACATAGACTCATAGAGTCAAACATGTCCCAAAAGTGAAGCATAAAGCTAACACTCTCCTTATTTCCGCTTAGATGTCCAATTAAATGGATCTTAGTTCACATTTCCTTATCTCTCCAAACATGTCCCAGGGCCTCAATGCCCAAAAATCACTATACATATAGGTTAGTACTCACAATCCTATGGCATGCCAACTACATCCAACGGTCTCATAAGGTCACAAGGTCAAAATATCCACATTATTATCACACATTTACTTATCGATTTTTTGCACATCATCACGGCATATTCATATCATTAGCACAATATATTCACTATCACATGGCATGAATAACATACCCACATATTTACTGTCTCATGGCATGGATAACATACCCACATATTTATTGTCACATGGCATGAATAACGTACCCACATATTTACTGTCTCATGACATGAATAATATATTCACACATTTACTATCACATGGCATGAATAACATACGCACATATTTACTGTCTCATGGCATGAATAACATACCCACATATTTACTTTCGCAACAGTTATCACAAGCTTATAACACATGTCATAGCATCTCATATATGTTCATATTATCACAAATGCACAAACATAGATATATTACATTTAATCATCATTGTGAGAATACTTACACTCAGAATTTAGAGTAGGGGTTTAGGCTACCTCTAAAATCTCAAATACACAATGAATCATCTATGAGCAATGATCCCAAAACACTCACCAAAATATTGCTTTCGTCGAAAAGTTGAAAGCTCAAACAAGCTTTTCTTTGCCTTTGTCTCTACTCGTTGAAGGTTCTATTGACTCTGATGCTTCAACATGACAAACCACATAAATACACAAAAAACAATTAGTCAATAACTTACCTTAAACAGTAAAAAAATAGCCTAAGCTACGTTCTCTTTTAACTGAAACCTTTGACATAGAAAAATTAAAATTCTAATAACTCGGTCTACATTTAATATTTTTGCACAAAACAAATTTCATTCATCTACATATTCATCTACGACTAATTCATTAAAATTCGAGAAATACATAACGAAACTTCAAAGTAACTTTAGAAACCTTCTAATCATGTTAAGACAAATTAAAAAACACTTTAAAACCATATTTTCATTCTCAAACCCGAAATCCACCATTAATGACTCAATTTCCGGCTTTTATTTAAAACATGCATTTCAATGACTAAAAATTCAGTTTAAGAGACTAGATGTCATTTAAACTAATATAAATTTGAATGGTTACTTTCAATGGAAGAAAAACAAGCTTTGACGCAAATGTGAAAGAAACACACTGTTGAAGAATATGATGAAATAAATGAGGTTTTTGGGTGTTTTTCTTGATTTTAATGGAGATTTAATGCTTGATTGATGGTAGAAATCAATAGAAATTAGGATTTGGAAGTAAAAATAGAATGGGAGAGTTGAGGCAGTAAGGGACGATAAGAACATGTAAAGGGGGAAGGAGTTTAAACAAGCTTGGGGGTTTATTTAGGTTGAATTTTAAAATTTGGTTAAATTGCTTCATAAAAACTCTCAATTTTGACTTTGTTACAAATCACTATTTTCAAAATTAAAGTTATTTAAAATTCATTTTCAGAAATTGATGTAATGTCCTAAAAGCCATTGTCAAAAACATTTCTGGTTTCAATGCTTACGAAATCCTGAACACATTCGGGATAAAATTCTTATTTTACCCTCGAAACATCTTGGCACAATTTTGAGGTGTGATACATTAGCCAAGTGCCGGTTGTGAAAGAGTTCTCAAGCATGCCACCAGAATAAGAGGTAGAATTCTCGATCGAAGTAGCACCTAGTACTGTGCCTATTTATTGTGCCACATACAGGATGGCGCCCTTAAATTTAAAGGAACTGAAGATACAAAGATATCTTGGATAAGGATTTATTCGACCAAGTGTTTCCAGGTAAAATTATCTTAGATAAGGAACTGAAGAGGTAAAATTCTTATTTTACCCTCGAAACTTCTAACCCCAATTTTGGGGTGTGACACATTAGCCAAGTGTCGATTGTTAAAGAGTTCTCCAATGTGTTTCTAGAAATACTCTCAAGCATGCCACCAAACTGAGAGGTAGAATTCTCGATTGAAGTAGCACCTGGTACTGCGCCTATATCTTGTTCCACATACTGGATGACACTATTAAAGTTAAAGGAACTGAAGATACAAATACAATATCTCTTGGATAAGGATTTATTCGACCAAATGTTTCACCTTGAGGTGCGCCAATCTTGTTCATGAAAAAGAAAGATGGGATCTTCCCCTTTGTGTTGATTACCGCCAATTGAATAAGGTGACCATGAAGAATAAGTATCCGCTACCTCGGATAGAAGATTTGTTCGATCAGCTACGTGGATCTACTATCTTCTCCAAAAATACCTTGCGGTCTGCTATTTTCAAGTGAGGATTAAGGGTGATGATGTTCCAAAAACTATATTTTGTTCATGCTATGGACATTATGAGTTCATAGTGATGTTGTTTGGATTAACAAATGTGCCAATAGTATTCATGGATCTGATGAATAGAGTCTTTCATCCCTACTTAGACCCTTTTGTCGTCGTCTTCATCAACGATATTTTGGTTTATTCTAAAAGCATAGCAAATCTTGAAGAACACATGGAGATTGTGTTAAGATCCTTGCGAGAGAAGTTCATTTCTTTTATAAGTTAGTTATTACTTTGTGAAGAATATATTTACTGAATAATTTATTTATTTATTTTATCTTAACAATATATTATCTTTTTTTTAAAAATCAAATGATAATAATTGAAATTAGATGCTTTATTATTGATTTTTTTTCCCCAAAGAATTAGTTAAAAATATATTTTATTTTTCAATTTTAATTAAAATTTAACTTGTTTAGTTATTTTAATTTTTAAAAGTTAAAATTTATATTTATTAAACAATATATTTATATATTCAACACTAAAATTTTGGTAAATATCAAACCATCTTTTATAATTCAAATTCAACACATATTGCATTAAATATTAAAAATTCAGTATCTATTTTTAAGATCTTAATTTTTTAATTAATTCATTAAACCAAAATTTAGTTCAATTATACACAACAAAGTTTAATATTAATTTAATTGTATACATGTAACTCTGATTTTAATTTAATTATATATTGTGATAAATAAAACTATATTTATGTATTAAGTAAATATAAATTAGTTTTACATCTATCACAATGTTAGTGGTTTGTACAATAAATTAAAATGACAAATTATTATTCACAATTGCATAAAATTCACATATCAATGTACATTAAATGAAGTTTTGAGTAATTTTGTAATTTATCTTAAACTATTTTTATAATTTTAATAATTTGTATTATATAAGTTTTAAATTATTCATATATCCATATTATATTATATATGTTTATAAATTTTAATAGTTTTGATCCTAATAGAATTAAAAAAAAAAGTCACAACAAATCTAGTTTTGTCATTCCCTAATTATCTTTCATTAGTTTTAATCCCTTCAGTAACTTGTCTCAAAATTAATAAAGCGTCTTCCTATATTGAGTTATAACATGCATTAGAGATAGCTTTATGTATTCTTATCAAATAAGATCTAATCGAACTTATAAACTCAATATTTTTTTTTTCATTGAAGTAATTAAGATTCAAGCATAGAAAATTTTAAAACATAAAATAAAAAAAATTTCTAATTTAGGAGAATAACATAAAAACTCTCAATTCAAATAAAAAAACATAATGTTTGAATTCTAAAAAGGAACATGATATAAGTGCTTTAGTTCAAGGGGAAAGACTATGATCTTGTGAGCAAATTTTAAAAATACTACACAATCATAACATAAATTGATAAAATACATTTGGATGAAGGTCATAATAGAAGCAAACAACTAACTCACATGAACTCTTATTTCTCCCAAGGGAAAAAGTACTAGATTAAAGGCCATTATTGGGGTTGATGTTGTCACCAAACTAGGACATCATCTCATTGCCTCCCACATGAGTTTGAGGACTATTGTTCTTGTTAATCAACTCCATGATCCACTGTTGTCTCTGCATTGGATCAATGTTATTCACATCTGATTGCACGATGTCTTCCATACTAGTCCTCGACCTCGCTTTAGGCATTACCATCAGCATCGGTGGAAGTACAACCACAGACGAGGACTTGTTGGAGAGAACTTGTTGGACTCCTATGCAGGATGGCTAAACCTCGAGTTGGGACTCATAAGGACTATACATGATAAGCACAAGCGTCGATCACACACAGGATACTTAACTCACTTATCTTGTTCATCAAACCCTTCTTTCTTTTCTTATAGGTGGTTTTCTTTGCTGAATCATTGGTGATATAAGCAAGCTTAACCTTCTTCCTCGTCATGGCTTGCAAATCAAAGAGGATATTTGAATGGTTTTCTCTTTTATAGTTTTCTTTTTCTTATGTATTACTTACCCAAACAGAAAATGGATGCTTTATATAGAGGTGAAGGGAGTGAAAATCTTCTCAAATTAAATGACAATAATAGCCACTAAATTTAGAATATAGAAGATATCATTGTAATGCAATATAGAGAATTCAATTGGATGAGCTAGGTTTTATTTTTTAATTTTTTACTATGATTAAAGTTTTATGTAGATGTATATATTTTGTTTAGTCATAAAGTGACATCATATGTATTACAATTTTTTTATTACGTATTTATACGAATCTTATAATATCAAATAATTAGATTAATTATAAAACAATAAAACTGACTTTCATAATGTATTCATACAAATAGTAAGTATTATATGTACATGCATATATGAAAGCTACATATATAAAATATGTATATAAGTCTAACCAAGAAAGATCTTGATATCAACTTCAAATTGTAAAAAAATGCCATTGTTTACGCATACATTGTATATGATAAAAACAACATTCATAATATATTTATATGAATCATATAGTATTGAATCATAAGTATTATATAAATAAATGTATATACAATATTAGCAGGTATATAATGTATATAGAAGTCTAGCCAAGGAAGACCATGGTGTCAGCTTCAAATTGTAGAAGATAATATAAAATACAATTGTTGACACTATAATCATATAATATCAAATAATTTGTTTAATCATAAAGCAATTAAAAGATGACTTTTATGGTCATGTATACATACAAATAACGTAATATAAAAAATATGGTGCCATTCCTTGTAAAAACAAAATTTGAGATTTAACCTTTGTAATTATAATGTTAAAAATTAAGTCCTTCAACTTTGTATTTAACAATATCAGTCAAACTATAAAATCGTAAGTATTTTCCACAAAAATTTATCAATTTGGCAAGTTGATTAAATTATTCTCATGTAACATGGTATATGATTGAAGAAAAATAATCATATTAAATTGATAAATTTTAACGAAAATTACGAAAAATAATATTGAGGGGACTAGGATTTTTAAATTGAAAAAAAGTAAAAGATTGAATTTTAGCTTTTGAAGTACAGAGGCTAAATCTTAAAATTGATAGAAATATAAGGACTAATAATATATTTTATCCATATTTTAAAAAAATTTCAGAAACATTTTATATATTAATTTATAAATAATAATGCCAGATAAAAATAACACATACATAAATATATAAAAGGCAAGTATTCACACATACCATAAATGGGTAAGTGTTCACACATACCATACATGCATGTGCACCATGGAAATGTTTAGTTATTAATGGTAATACAGTATATAAAAGCATTTATTTGTTCAAAAGAAAAGGATGGATAACATTATTTTGGAAAATTAAAAAAATAGAAAATAACATTATAATACATTGTAGTTGTCAAAACCTTTTTTTTTTAAAGTCCCGACTTTTATTTAAAAAATTGAAAATGGAGTCGCCATCAATATTTTTTAATTAAGTGAGATTGGATTACCTCGAAGTCCAATCATTTTAAAATGACAATTTTTCTTTTCGGTCTACAAAATTAGAAAAAACAGGTTCGAGAGTCAATTATGCATGAGGAAATATTAGCACATTCGTAACGCTCAAAATTGATACCTTATTGATTACATAGTGTCTTAGCGTTGGAAAACGATAACTCAAGGAGAATTTAAAATGCGACCCCTAAATACATGTAAATGGTATTATTTGATGATATTGCTAAAAATTTACCATTTTAAATTAAATTTATGAAGGAGACTCTTTTATTTTGAATCAATTGAGAAGAAAAGTTGTATCCCGTAAGTTAGGGACACAACATCTCGAGTCTTTGAAAATAAAGAATATTTATTAACTAATTATTAATCAAACCTTATATATTTTCGATTTTAAATAGGATATTCAATTACATAGGTTCAAGAAAAAAAAATCATACCCAATATGTTAGGGCACAATTTCTCGAATTCCCTAATTAAAGAACATTGCCTCGATTTTTTAAATATTACTTATACATTACGTAAAAAGATTCAATGTGATACACAATTAAGTTATTCAAACGTGATACAAAATGAACGAATGTATTTAAATATACAACAGGGTGTTGGCAAAAATAAAATAGCTACATGAAAAATAATGCCCCAATTAATTAAGAATGTAATAATAGTAGGAAAAGTCTAAATCCGTTAATAATAATACTATAATGAAATAATCTCATAATAAAATAATAGTAGAATTAATTTAAATTGGTTAATAATGATACTATAACAAAAATAATAGTAAAAGAATAAAAATAAAAGTGAAATGATAATAATATAACTAAAATGGCAATAATAACAAGATAATACTAATAACAAAAATTATAATTAACATTCAATTTAATGATAAAAATAAAAATTAACTAATCAAGGATAACAAATAAAATTTCATAAATTGAAGGGGCTAAAAAGTAAATAACAATACTGAAAATAAATAAATAAATAACAAAAAATAAAATCAAAACAAATAAAACATAAAATAATGGACCAAATTGAAAAGATAAAAAATAAGTACAAATTGTAAAAAAAAAAAGGGAAATAAAGGGACTAAAATAAAAAAGAACTAAATTATAACTGTAATAAAATTTAAGATATAAATTAAAAAATAGAATATAAAGGATTAATTTAAAATAAAATAAAAGGTACAAGGACCGAAAGGACAAATATCCCAATGTCTGATACGTGTCATTCCCAAAAATGGGGTCAACGATCAGAGGATTACATTGTAAAGGAATAAAATTAAAGGCTAAAATTAAAGAAATAAAATAAAATGAAAAAGGACGAAATTAAAAGGAACAAAAAATGAGGAAGGACCAAGTGAGCAAATAGACCTTTCCCTTGAAAACATGCAGATACAAGGGGGATTCGAGTCAGGTCATCAGATCCTGCTCAAAACGACTCTGTTTTGGAGCTTTTGAACCAAAGCCAAAACGACGTCGTTTCAAAGGGCTATTTAAATCAAATATTTTTGGAAAAAAAATCATTTCATCTGGAGTTCTAAAAAAAAAATCATTTCATCTGCCGTGGCCGCCAGTCACCGACAACAGAGACTGTCACCTCCAATGGCTGAAAATCCCCAACAAACCTCCTTTTTTATCCTTTCGACCTCAAAAACCCAGATCTAGGGTTTAAAATATCAAAAGAAAACAACCAAAGCTAAAAAAAATCATAAAGCCTTTTGGCTTCCTCGAAAGAAAGGGAAAAAAATAAAACTACACCCCATCCGTCGAGATCCAAACAAGCTAGAAGGAGCTCGAGGATCTCTCATGTCGAAGGGATGATCGTCCTTCACTGGGGATGGTGGCCTCGTCCACCCACGGCGCTGGTGAAACTCGAAATGGCAGGTAAAAAAAAGAAGAAAACCTAGATCTAATTTATTTTATATTTTCGAATGAAATAAAATAATTATGCCTTGAAATATTTTTGAATTTCTTCTCTTTTTTTTTCTATTTTTTCTTCGTAAAAAATTACAGTCATTGTTGTGGCTTTTATAGCCGAATGAAATTACATATTCTTCTTTGTCTTTTCTTTGTTTTTTTTTTTGCTCTCTATTTCTCTTTGTTTGCAGGTACTTTCAGCATGGTAAGGCATGGTGGTGACAGAGGAGCCTTAGGTGCTGAAGTGGCGAGGGTGACTGACGTGGCAAAGAGCAACGATTGACGTGGTAAGAGCAACGGCGTTAAAAATCTCAGTAAATTAGCGTTTCCTAGGTTGCTGTTTAGAAAAAAATTTTAAAGCTTCGGCTTTGTAATCGGATTTAGGCTTGTGTTTGGGAATTGGGTATTATGTTGAGTTATTGGATTTGGTTTAGGGTAGTTGGGTTATTGGGTAATGGTATTGGGTCTTACAATTGGTTTTTTTGTTTTTTTATTTGTAATTTGGAATTTTGAATTAATTGACTTTTTTTTAAAAATTTGGGTTCCTTTTTTATTTGGGCCGAATGAAATACGGGTCCTACAGCTTCCCCTCTTTGCTTTTTGTCATGTAACGAAAAAGAAGCAAAGACTTCAAGCAGGACAAATTTTGTCTGGTCCCGTTGAATTTCGACTTTTAGTGTTTCCCTTTTTCAAGTAACCCAATCTTTCATCTCATTGGTTACTCTACTTCATTGTATCTGCTTCGCTACAAATTAGGAAGACAGGAGTTAGTGGCAAAGCTTCATCTTTCCCCGTTGCAACTTCAAAGAGATAAGATTTGTTGTTATTGTTTCTTTCCAATCCACTTCAAATTCAGGAAGACTAGAATTTTTGTTTTATTCGCTTCACTGCAACTTCAGGAAGATAGGATTCAATATTATAGCTTTATTCTGCTCCACTGCATCTTTGGGGAAATAGGGCCTGCTAATGTAGCTTTAATTCGATCCACTGTAACTTCAGGGATATAGGATTTAATGTCGTAACTTCATCTTTCTCCACTGCATCTTCAGGGAGATAAGATTCGCTTCTATAGCTTCAGTCCAACCCACTATAACATCAGGGGTATAGGATTTGATGTGGTAGTTTCATATTGCTCTACTGCAATTTCAAAGAGATAAGATTTGCTTTCGTAGCTTCAATCTGACCCACTACAACTTCAGGGGTATAGGATTTGATGTCGTAACTTTACTCCATTCCATTGCTGCTTAAAGTAGATTGAGATCCGTTACTGTTAGTTTTAATTTGAACCACTATAACTTCAAGGATATAAGATTTGGTGTTGTAACTTCACTTCATTCCACTACAACTTCATGGAGATTGAGATCTATTACTATTAGTTTTAATCTGATCCACTATAATTTCAGGGATATAGGATTTGGTGTTGTAACATCACTCCATTCCATTACAACTTTAGGGAGATTGAGATCCACTACAATTTCAAGGATATAGGATTTGGTATTGTAACTTCACTCTATTTCACTGTAACTTCAGGGAGATTGAGATCCTCTAGTGTTAGTTTTAGTGTGATGCACTACAACTTTAGGGATATAGGATTTGATGTTGTATCTTCACTCCATTCCATTGCAACATTAGGGAGATTGAGATCAGCTACTATTTGTTTTAATCTGATCCACTAGAACTTTAGAGATATAGGATTTGGTGTTGTAACATCACTGCATTTCACTACATCTTCAGGGAGATTGAGATCTGCTACTAACCCAGTCTTTCATCTCATTGGTTACTCTATTCCATTGTATCCGCTTCGCTACAACTTTAGGAAGATAGGATTTAGTGGCACAACTGCATCTTACCCCATTACAACTTTAAGGAGATAAGATTTACTGTTATAGTTTCATTCCAACCCACTTCAAATTGAAGGAGACTAGAATTATTGTTTTATCCGCTTCACTGCAACTTCAGGAAGATATGATTCAATATTGTAGTTTTATCCTTCTCCATTGCATCTTTGGGGAAATAGGGCCTGCTAATGTAGCTTTAATTCGATCCACTATAACTTCAAGGATATAGGATCTGATGTTGTACCTTCATCTTTCTCCATTGCATCTTCAGGGAGATAAGATTTGCTTTTGTAGCTTCAATCCGACCCACTACAACTTCATGGGTATAGGATTTGATATGGTAGCTTTATCTTGCTCTACTGTATTTTTAGAGAGATAAGTTTTGCTTTCGTAGCTCTAATTTGACCCACTGTAACTTCAGAGGTATAGGATTTGATATCGTAACTGCACTCCATTCTATTGTAACTATAGGGAGATTCAGATTTGCAACTGTTAGTTTTAATCCAAACCACTAAAACTTTAGGGATATAAGATTTGGTGTTGTAACTTCACTCCATTCCACTACAACTTCAGGGAGATTGAGATTCGCTACTATTAGTTTTAATCTGGTCCACTGTAACTTCAAGGATACAAGGTTTGGTGTTGTAACTTCACTCTAATCTACTAGAACTTCAGGGAGATTGAGATCCACTAGTGTTAGTTTTAATTTGATCCACTACAACTTTAAGGATATAGGATTTGATGTTGTAACTTCACTCCATTCCATTGCAACTTTAGGGAGATTAAGATTCGTTACTGTTTGTTTTAATTTGATCCACTACAACTTTAGGGATATAGGATTTGGTGTTGTAACTTCACTGCATTCCACTTCAACTTCTAGGAGATTGAGATCAGCTACTATTTATTTTAATATGATCCAGTGCAACTTCAGGGATATAGGATTTTGTGTTGTAACTTCACTCTATTCCACTGCAACTTCAAGGAGATTGAGATTTACTACTGTTAGTTTTAATCCAATCCATTGCAACTTCAAGGATATAGGATTTGGTGTTGCAACTTCACTCCATTGCACTTTAGCTTCAGGGAGATTGAGATTCACTATTGTTAGTTTTACTCCATTCCACTACAAGTTCAAGGATATAGGAGTTACCATTTCATTGATCTATCACTCCATTCTCTAGGGAATAAGACCTATAGAATATGTTTCATGAGCCTCTATCTAGGCCAAGCAATTAAGATGTCATGATTGGAATGAAGAAAGTGTTCCTAACTACATGGGTATGAATGATATTAGTATGAATACAAAATGTCATATTTCAAAATGATTTTATTTTTTTAGTCCTTAGGTCAACATTGTTCGTCGTTTGCCTAATTTCTATCACTAATGTGTCATGTCTTACTTTCTAGTCTGGAGTCTTCGATATGAATTCCAAAGAGGTAGTCATAACTGAACTATTCATTTCAAGATCCCTCCAACCCTCGGGTTTGGTTATTTCTAACTATTGGTCCTATTTCAGGTCCCTATACTATTTAAAAAATTTTCAGAGCGATATGCAGAAATCTTTTTATACCTTATATCGTCGTTAGTCCTCTAATTGTTATGTCAATGCAAAAAAAATGCTTGAATAAGGTTGTAAAATGGATAAGATTGAGTTTTATTGAAGACAAAGCTCGAATGAAAGAAATGAATGAAAAGATTAAAAATAACAAGCATTGGTCAAAAATTGCTAAACACAAGGGGAGCAAAAAATGAAATTAGGTGCCCCAGGTATCAAAGTATGAGATTCTCTGAGCAAACTTGATGAGGACCATTCTGAGCCTGATATGTGTCCATGAAACCTGTAGTGCTTCGTCGATGCCCAAGATGTAAAAATTTTTCACCTTGTTACTTTTGAGAGAGAAGACCATTTCATGCCCATTCTTTGATCCAAATTTGAGCCACCCTTTTGAGTTTTTGACCTAAATCTCCTTATGTTTCGAGACGCCCTTTACGGGTTTTCATCTCAACCTTTTATTTATTTATTTATTTATTTTATTTCTTTTTTTTTTTGGTGAAATAATTCTTTACTGAATTTGAATTCACGGGGTTAGGCAGATCTACCATCCATTTCGATCAGAACCAGAACTCCTCTAAAAATGGTTTTCTTTACCTCAAACGACCCTTCCCAATTCGACATTCATTTTCCTCGAAAATCTTTTTGTATGGCAAGGATCTTTTTCAAAACCAATATCCGTCATAGAATTCTCTAGGGTGGTCCTTTTATCTTAAGCTCCCACCATTCATTTTTGGTATATCTGACCATACTGGATAACTTTTAGCCTATTTTCCTCAATCAAGTTAACCTGATCATATTTGGATTGAATTCATTCTGCTTCATCTAACTTTAGTTCCAATAAAACTTGGAGGGAAGGAATCTCAACTTAAATAGGTAAAACTGCCTCCATTCCGTAAACCAATGAGAAATGTGTTGCCCCGGTGAAGGTTCTAATAGATGTTCAATAAGTGTAGAGAGCAAATGATAATTTCTCATGCCAATCTTTGTAGGTCTTCATCATTTCCCAACGATCTTCTTGATGTTCTTATTAGTTTCCTCTACTACCCCGTTCATTTTTTAGCGATATGGTGCTGAGATGTGATGCTTGATCTAGAACTGACTAGAGACCTCTGTGATTTTGTTGTTGTTAAAATTTAATGCATAGTTAGATATAATCCTTTCTGGCATTCCATGCCGACATATATTCTCTTTCTTCAAGAATTTGCTAACCGCCAATTTCATAACATTGGCATAGGAAGCAGTTTCTACCACTTGGTGAAGTACTCAATGACCACAAAAAAGAATCGATGCCCATTAGAAGCCTTTGGCGAAATTGGCCCAATGATGTCCATGCCCAAAACATAGAAAAAGCTCATGGAGAAGTCACAACGTGAAGAGGTGTAGGAGGTAAATAGATTTTGTCCCCATAAATTTGACATTTATGACATCCCTTGGCATAACTAGCGCAATTTTCTTCCATGGTGGACCAAATAATATCCAAATCTCATTATTTACCTGGCCATTGTAAAACCATTGGCATATGTTCCGCAAATGCCCTCATGAACTTCTTCCAGGATTTGTTGGCCTCGATAGTGTCCAAACATCTTAGTAAGACCTAATCCTTTCCCCTATTGTGTAGGATTTCTCCATCTATGACATACTCATTGGCCAGCCTTCTTATCATATTTTTATCATTCTCAGTTGCTTGCTCTGGGTATTTGACCACTTGGAGGAAGCCAGCGTAAAGCTTCTTTTTTTTTTGTTTCAAGAAGCCCTTTGCAGGTTTTCATCTCGACCTCTCCTTTTTTTGGACCTTGTTTTTAATAGCACATCGGGCCTCATTCTTTGAAGTTTCTATTGAACCAGTTTGCATTCTTCTTTTATAGGGAGCTTGGGTACCACGATGTAAGTACTTAGACCAAGCATGTCTTGATCGGGCCATGCGAAAACGTCTTTAAACTCTCGAAGCAACTTTATGAGATCTTGCCTTGTTTCTGCAATGATGCATGTCTCAATTTTCACTTTTTGCTTTTCATTTTCATCCTCAAACTCACAATTTTCACTAACTCTTTATGAGGTAATATTTGTTTCTTGTCTTGCTCGACCATCCATAGCAGATCAGGAGACAAGTTACATTTTTTTATCATTTTCAAAGTCTTGAGGTTCTTTTAGACACATATCCTTCTCAAAAGGAAGATCTGAGTCAGTAGTAGTGTCGCTCATATCATTGATATCAAGGGACCCGGTATAGGGACAAAAGGAGATCCAAAGAACAAATGAATTTAAGAAAGTGTAATAATGGTATGAAATGAATGGAAAGAGTAGTAGGATGTTTGCCAAGTGGGACACACACAAAAATGCATCGTTTTCATTGAAATTAAAGATAGTGGTCATGTGCCCTCTTACAAAAGGATTCCTACTGCTCTTAGGCTTAAAGCATTAGGTATGTTTTGAACATTACTCTGAAAAAATCCTAAAAACTACAGGAAGCTCCTCCACAATCCAGATGTTTAGAACACTTTCGAGGGTGTAGGGACGAATTCTTGATAGGTTCCCCTCTGCATTCCCTTCTTCGGATATGGCATTAACGCTCAAAAAAAATTTCAACATCCCCCCATAGTCTTGATTATCTTGCTTTCTCAGAGTTTTCGTTCAAAGTTGATAACACCCTTTAACACAAATGTTTTAGATATGTGGGGAATTTTTTTAAATTACTGCATGCAATGAAATGCAATGCTAATGAATGGTAAGATGCATGAAAAAAGGCATTGATTCTAGTTCAACTCCATTAGAACAACTTTACTAGAAAACAAGTTTCTTTACATAAGGCAGATACATAAATGGTCGTGCCTTAATGCTCAAAGCCCAAATCTTCCTAAGAAGCCAAGCTAATTTTTGGCCTTGATCCAACTCTGATTTGTATTTCAGGCTTAGAACGTCGGCTTGAATGGCTAAGGCTTGCAAGTGGATAGCCACTTATCGTACTTGGGCTGAAGCCTCGCTCGTGATATGGTCTCTATCTCTGATCTACCCCTCTAAGAAGTTGTCATTTTTCTCTTGTCGCTTATTTTCTGACCATATTCGCATGGCCACATTATCCTCCACTATATCAAGAAACTAGTTTTTCATGATAAGCTCTCTATCTAGCAATTGAACAATTATTAACACCTTTTTTCTAAGATGAAAATGCAATGCAACCAAAACAAAAAAGAAATGAATTAGGTCAATATAATTAATACAAGAATAATTAAAACAAAGAACAAAGGTTAAAAGTGTCTCTCCCTTACATTCTTTTCGGGTAATCACTAAAGGTTCAACACGGATCTACTAAAGGCTGGCTCTCAGGGCTCATTACATGCGGTTGGGTCCTAAAGTAAAGGTACCTGAACCGGTAGATTCCTCAATCCTCACCCATTATAGGCTCAATCGGACTGAGTTCAGTTCAGGGGGATACATTTCCCATATGTTTGCATGGAAGTGAAAACTTCACAAAAACATAGGTATGAATATATCCCGAAAGCAATCCACTATCTTGCACGGAAGTGAAGACCTCATGAAGGAGTAGTTTCTCACTTCCACTTAAGAAGGTGTAGCAGAATGATTATGCAATGCATGTGAAAAAAATGATGAAATGCAAAATTAACATAGATATTCATATCAAAGCAAAAAATGAATGATGAAATGCAAGGAAGGGTCGCAAATTAAATTAAACCAAATTCTCAATTTCCAGCAAAAAAACCAAAAAGTAATCAACTCGCGGCTTGACTCTCTTATTAAATCCCAATGGAGTCACCAAGCTATTGAAACCTTATTTTAAAAAAATCTTGACTTTTATTTAAAAAAAAAAAATGGAGTCGTCACCAAGTTTTTTTAATTAGGTGTTCGAAGTTCAATCATTTTAAAATGACGATTTTTTCGGTCTACAAAATAAAAAAAAACGAGTTTTGGAGTCGGTTACGCATGAGAAAGAATTAGCACCCTTATAACGCCCAAAATTGTTACCTTGTTGATTACTTAGTGTCTTAGCGTTGGATATCAAGAACTCGAAGAGAATTTAAAATGCGACCCTTAAATACATGTAAATGGTATTATTTGATTATATTGCTAAATGTTTACTATTTTAAATTAAATTTACGAAGGAGGTTATTTTATTTCGAATTAATCAAGAAGAAAAATCGTATCCTGCAAGTTAGGTGCACATCTCGAATCTTCAACAATAAAGAACATTTATTAACCAAACCTTATATATTTTTTATTTTAAATATGATATTCAGCTCCATAGGTTTACGAAAAAAAATCATACCAAGTATGTTAGAGCACAATTTCTCCAATCCCCTAAATAAAGAACATTGCCTCGGTTTTTTAAATTTACTTATACATTGCGTAAAAAAATTCAATGTGATACAAAATTAATTTATTCGAACATGGTACAAAATGAACGAATGTGTTTAAATATACAACAAGGTGTTGGCAAAAATAAAATAGCTACATGAAAAATAATGCCCCAATTAATTAATAATGTAATAATAGTAGGAAAAGTTTAAATCCGTTAATAATAATACTATGATGAAATAATATCATAATAAAATAATAGTAAAATTATTTTAAATTGGTTAATAATAAAACTATAACAAAAATAACAGTAAAAGAATAAAAATAAAAGTGAGATGGTAATAATATAACTAAAATGGCAATAATAACATGATAATACTAATAACAAAAATGATAACTAACATTCAGTTTAATGATAAAAATAAAAATTAATTACTCAAGGATAAAAAATAAAAATTTCATAAATTGAAAAGATAAAATATAAAACATAAAATAATGGACCAAATTGAAAAGACAAAAAAATAAGTACAATTTTCAAAAATAAAAAGGAAACACAGGGACTGAAATAAAAAAAAAAACTAAATTATAACTGTAATAAAATTTAAGATATAAACTAAAAAAATAATATAACGGATTAATTTAAAACAAAATAAAAGGTACATGGACCAAAAGGACAAATATCTCAACATCTTGCACATGTCATTCCCCAAAAATGGGGTCAATGGTCAGAGAACTATATTGTAAAAGAATAAAATTAATGGGTAAAATTAAAGAAATAAAATGAAATAAAAAAGGACGAAATTAAAAAGAATAAAAAATGCGAAAGGATCAAGTGAGCAAATAGACCCTCCCCTTGAAAACACGCGAATCCTAGAGGAATCCAAGTTGTGTTATCAGATCCAACTCAAAACGACGCTATTTTGGGGCTTTTGAACCCCAGCCAAAATGATGTCGTTTCATAGGGCTATTTAAATCATTTTTTTGGAAACAAATCATTTCATCCTTAGTTTTAAAAAAAAACATTTCATTCCTTCTTTTTTTTCTCTCAACCTTTTCCTTCAGGCCGGCCATAGGGACGGTGGCTCTCCGCCGTGGCCGCCGGTCACAGACGACGAAAACCGTCGCCTCTGGTGGTCGAAAATCCCAAAAAAACCCATATTTGGGGTTTAAAATCTCAAAAGAAAACAATCAAAGCAAAAAAAATCATAAAAGCCTTTCGGCTTCTTCGAATGAAAGGAAAAAACATAGAACTACACCCCTTCCGACAAGATCCAAGCAAGCCAGAAGGAGCCCGAGGGTCTCTCGTGCCGAAGGGATGACCATCCTTCATCGGGGATGGCGGCCTCGTCCACCCATGGCGGCGGTGGAACCCGAAACGGTAGGCAAAAAAAAGAAGAAAACCTAGATCTAATATATTTTATATTTTCGAATGAAATAAAAAATTATGCCTTGAAATATTTTTGTATTTCTTCTCTTTTTTTCTTTTTTTTTATTCATAAAAAATTACAATTGTTGTTGTGGCTTTTATAGCCAAACAAAATTACATATTTTTCTTTGTCTTTTCTTTATTTTTTTTGCTCTCTGTTTCTCTCTATTTACAAGTACTTTCAGCGTGGCAAGGCGTCGTGGTGATAGATGGGCCTCAGGTGCTGACGTGGTGAGGGTGACTAACGTGGCAAGGAGTGGCGACTGACATGGCAAGAGCAGCGACGACTGAAGGTCTTAGCAGATTAGGGTTTTTTAGGGTTGCTATTTAGAAATAAATTTTAGAGTTTGAGCTTTGTAATCGGTAATCGGGTTTGGGTTTGTGTATGGGCATTGGGTATTAGGTTGGGTTAATTGGTTTGGTTTAGGGTAGTTGGGTTATTGGGTAATGGTTTGGGTATTGTTATTGGTTTTTGGTTTTTTTACTTGTAATGTAGAATTTTGAATTATTGGACTTTTTAATTTTTTTTTTTAATTTTGGTTTTTTTTTTTAGGCCTGATGTAATTGGGGTCCTACAATAGTTACCATGTTAGAATGTTTGGTATTTAAGTAGCGTAAATTGTTAACTAAGAAATTTAATAATGTGCTGTAATTTTTTGTCTTATAAATTCGATAAATATTTTAATGTTATGATAAAAATAGTAAAGACATGATAAGTATGCCAACTAGACTAAGTATAACAACTTTCTTTGTTATTTGAAAAGCCAAGTTGTGTAGATGGTGAGCCAATCATTGGCTAAAAAGAGAAGTTACAATCATTTATCTTCTGTGAATGTCACACAGATCTCCGATTAAAGTCAATCCCTAATGCTAACATTCATCTACGTGGCATACTTGCAATTATTACTCCACATATCAATTTTGACATAATATATGTTGGATGAATTGTTTATTATAATCTTCCACTATATTTACAGTTAAATTATTGGCATAATGAACGATCTATATGGGATTAGTCTCTTTGCTTTTAAAGACTGTTATTTCAATGTTTACTTAATTGTCTCTCCGTACCTTGTAATTCTTGTACCTTAATTTATTGTTGGATCCAGTTAGAAATATCGAGCATATTATAATCATTCCACCTGGATGATAAGTTACAATCAATCCACACAACCCAAGCTAAAGGTCTAATCGAACCGAGTTAAGCTCCAATGCTGTAAAGCTCGAGCTAGAGCTTGACTTGAAATTTTTAGCTCGATACTTGGCTCGAGCTCGATCGAGCATCTAATTTAGCTTGAGCTTGGTTCGAGATATAATTGAGCTACTCATGCTCGATTAAATTTGTTTACCAATTTTCGCACTCCAGCTCAAGCTCAAGCTTAGCTCAATAATTTGCTTAAGGTTAATAGTATATTAAGACTAACATCATAACTTAATAATATAAAAATAAGAAAAGTTTGATAAGGTTCGCTAGTCATTTGAGTTAAGTATTACTAAACTTGAACTTGGCTTCACTAATGGCTCAAGTTTTGACAGCCCTCTTGGTGAAAATCATATCGATATTCTATTGGCATAAGCTAGAGTAACATTGGGTGAATTATATGTAACACCCGGAACTCGGCTTAGAAATTATGACCAAATCTGGCAGAGTTACATTAATGCATTGGAATTTGGTTTCAGTAAATGCTCAGAAAAACACTCAAGCATTACTAAACTTATGATGCAATGTTTTTGCATTTAGAAATTTTTTGTTGTCGATGAATTAAGTAAAAACTAGAATGAGTGCAAAATAGTTTTCAAACCCAATGGATCTAGTCATAGTAACTCAGTGGAAACCAATTCGAGCCCTCGTATGCCATCCGATCCCAAGTCAAATGTTTACCTGAATAGATAAGGATAAGACAAATGGTGAGCTACTAATCTCGATACATAACCAAAATCAAATACAATTAAATCGTAATAACACAGGTAAACTTAATGACATTTACACAATCAATACAAAACAAATCTAGAGTATCACAGAGATGTCAACTTACGAACTGAAGGAATTCTACATGAAGTCAGACTCATTATCACTTTCAGATCTCAGTTGCTCACATTTCATAAGTGAAAACAACAATTCATTTCAAGTACATAGTAGAAGGTCATACATAATATGAATACAATTCCAAATATAGATATAATACGAATACAATTACAGATGTAGATATGATACAGATACAGTTATAGATGCAGACATGATACAAATATCACTACAAATGTAGACATAATACCCCTATCCGCTACACATCATCTTTGTCCAACCCAACACACCATATAGGTATATAATATCTATTTAGCCCTACACACCATATAGTGTCGGTATAACACCTTGCAGTGTTTGCAGTCTCTCTGCCAACTCAGATTTAGTCAAAAGAGGCTTAGCCATTGATTCAGTATAGAATGCTTCCTTCAATTCATAATTCCATACCCAAGCAAATGCAGAGAATAGATGACCAATATGTATAATTCACCAATAGATGTGATCATACAATTCTAGTATAATAATGTGTTTAGATTATTCATAACTATTTCAAATAAATATCCAGATATCACATATCCTAAATCAAAATAGTAACATAGAAGCGTATTGTATGCTTAACAGAATATGAATCGTACCTGAATAGAATACATACTTTAATGCATCCAAACAAAGGCACATTACACATTATTGAGTTAATATTAATTATCTTATAATAATATAACATACGTACAGATAGCAGATTGTAAACTAACATATCAAAAATATCGAGTGTATAGCTTAATACAAATCATTCAGACCCTACAAGAGGCCTACGCCTGCCTCGCATGATGATTATGGCTTAAACGAAAATTTCAAAGAAAGGCGCACATGCCCATGTGGCTCCACACGGCTTGTCACACGATAGTGTGGTTGCCCGTGTGCCCTTATCTTCTAAAATAGTGAGTTACACAGTTCGAGCACACGCCCGTCTGGCTACCTGGGTGCCACACATGGTCTGCCAAACATCTGTGTCCTCTGCCCGTGTGATCCTAATACATAAACACAGAGTTACATGTTTTGGACAAACGCTCGTGTGTCAGCCTATGTGATGCAAGCATTAAAGCTAATGGGCTAACTTTACCTCAAGGCCCATGATCGGTGTTTTTGTGACACAACAATTAGGCAAGCATACACACGTCGATGCAAGTATAGTTGATAGAGAATTCTATCGGATATCGATCCCACAAGGAATGGGTTCTTGATGTTCAGATGTCGGAGCACCTAAAACTAAAATTAAGGTAATTGTGACTAAGGATGTCAACGCAATTAAGTCAGATCTGTACACTAAAAATGTTAATACTATTAATTCAATCAAGGTTAATTGTCAGAGCAACTGAAAGTAAAGGTTTGATCAAGTGTGAAGAATTGGAGTGGATCACTGACTTCGCTAAGTAGCAACGTTGGATGCGCCGACCAGGTAAAATATAGATGGAATGTTGTTGTAATGAAGACCTTTTGAGTTCTTACCAACAATAGCTCCCTACTTAATCCTGACTCAAATACAATCACTCCACCTCTCGCTGTGATTAACGATATGTATCCAAGAACAAGTAACTGGATTTTATCCCAGTACCGAGTAGCACTCGCCTAACCCACTTGTTAACCTAACCTGTCACCGCATCTCTCGATGTCGGCGTACTGCAATTTCACTTTCGTGTTTAGAGCGGTAAGATCCAAGAATAAATGGATAAGTAGTGTAAAGTAAGAATCAATATGATCTAACATCAAATGATACTCTCGTATTCATTTAATATCATCAAAATCCATCATCGTTTAATAAGAATTAAAGAGTACAATGAAGCTTACTATCTCTAGACTACTAGGCCTACTCCTTAATTGTTCCTATTGCCCAGCATCAAGCACTCCTCGTCAGAAGTTGCTACACACTTGCTCCATCAGCTCACCCTCTAGCGACATCAAGCTTCATGGTAGCTTGCTTGAAGATTTGAGAGATTTTTGGATTTAAATTCTTCACTCCTTGATATTTATCTCCTTTTTCTTTCCTCTATTTATAAGCTCAAAAAATTATAGATTTTCTCCATTCTCAGATCAAACAACTTTGTACAGATGTAAAAAGTTTGTTATTGACAGCTATGCAGATCTGATTTGTTTACTGGACTATTGCAGAATGTCGGTGCAATTTATAAATTGTGCTGACAATTTGGCAGCAGAATGTCACCGTATTTTTGGACATCTCTTCTCAAATCCAAATCTAATTATAGCTTTCACAGTTAGTTAAATTACAGCTGTGCACTCACGAAGATTTGGTGTGATCTTTATAACTCTGCAGATTGTTGCCACATCTCTGGTCGTGATTTAATATCTTTAATTGCAGCGACAACGTGTGAAATTCCTGCGCTGGTGCTTCTAGATGTGCTTGTGGCTTGAATTCACTCAAACAAAGTAAAGCTTTCAATGCGTCGACATCTCTAGTCGCAATTCCAAGCTATACTTGTGGCTGCAGTCTTCTTCCAAAATTACGCTCCTGGGCTGATTCATGTGCTGACAATTCTAAGGCGCAATATATCGGCTGATTGTGGAGACATTAGTACAAAAAGTGGTAAAAATAACAAGAATTTAAACCAACTAGTAATGAGTTAGAAAATATAACAACTAAGTATGAAATGTTTATGATGCATGCAAAATAAGATATAAAAGAGACAATTAATACACAAATTTAGGGAGAAAATATATGTCATTTGTAATACCATCAGCCTAATTACAAGGTCAAAGGCAAGGAAGATAAATGCAAGATTAAACGAGTTTGTGCAATGCTTCATCACAAAGGCCTTGGACGCACATATGAGCCAAAAAGAAAACCAAGATTCACTTTCTTGTTTCCAAGAAAATCAAGAAACCAAATTTTGGTCTAAATATACTATTTGGGGAGATTTCAGAAATCAAGAAAACCAAGAATTCAAATCTAGGAATTCTTGGTCCAAGAAACCGAATCTTGAAACTGACATTCGATGGATAATACGTTCGAGCATAAGCGGATCGATCTCGAAAGGAAACCATGTGCAAGATTAGAATTGGTCCATTTACATGTCACTAAGCCCAACTTAAAGATTTGGGTAGCATTTGGAAGCTAAGAAGAACCCGTAATGGAAATCAAGCCCAACGAAGCCCAATTCAAATTTATCTTAATTTTCCTAGTAAAAATTCGACCCAAACACATATCATTAAGCCTTAGCCGAAATTCCTTATTAGATTGTTGTTTTTAGCTTTATTAATTAGTTAATTAGTTATTTGATTTTCTACTAAGTTGTAACCAGTTATTTATTTTACTTTAAACTCCTAAGTTTGATTAGGAGTCTGACTTTGGTGGTTATTTAAAGGCCTTAGCCACCCCTCATTATGACATTCAATTTTCATTTCTTTTTATTAATTAATCAAGTTCTCTTTGAGTCTTAAGAAATTTGCTTAGTTCTTGTTTATTTTAGAAGTTGCTTTGGTAGTCTCTTTAATTGCAAGAATAGTCTTCACCTTTCTTCTTGCCTTAATCTTCTTCTTGGAGGGGAGAATTAGAGCCGTTAGCATGTGGTTGTGCATCTCATTATGGATTAAAGGCTGTCGAGGACATCTTTCAATCACCATCATCACCTTTCCATCTTTTATTCTCCTTAATAATTATGTTTCGTTATTTCTTTATTATTTGTTTCGTAGTAATAAAGGAAGTGAGGAAACACGTAAGCAAGTACTAGATACATTAGAGGCTTTGGCAGGTTCCACCGCAAAAGCTAGAAGAAAATATGAATATGCACTTGACCCAAATACGAGAACAACAAGCCAAACAATATGAATGTGCACTTGGCCCTAGTACTTAAGTTGAGCATTAAAACAATCATAATGCTGATGGTGATGATTTTGAGATTGACCAACCTTGCGGTCATGATGCTCGTACAAATCGACGTGGTGATGGTCCTCATGCACGTCCTGTTCGTAGAGGCCCTCGTGAGTTGGATGAAAACTTTGGTTACCGTGATTATAGACAGCCCTCCTTGGCTAAATTGAAGTTTTCCATTCCATAATTTCATGGAAAAGTTTATCCAGATGTTTCTTATGATTGGGAAGCAAAAGTGGAGAATCTATTTCAGTACTTTACGTATCCAAATGATGAAAAAGTTCCCATGGAAACTTTAGAATTTTCTGATTATGCCTTGACTTGGTGAACTCAACTGGGAATTAGTCACCACCGTACTTATGAGGGTGTGATTGTTACATGAGGGGAACTCAAGATAGTGATATGCAAACATTTTGTCCCTCCTCACTATTATAGGGGGCTCAAAATAAAACTCTGAAATTTGATGCAAGGTAATCGATCCGTTGATGACTACTTCAAAGAAATGGAGACTTTAATGCAGCCAGCTAGTATTGAAGAAGATGATGAGTCTACCATGGTTCGATTTGTTGAGGGGTTGACTAACCCAATTACAAACATATTACGATTGCAAACCTATATCGACCTTGAGGAAGCCGTTCAAAAAGCCACGGAGATTGAATAACAATTGCTAGAACAAAATCCTCGATCTTTCTCCTCAGGTCAGTATTACAAAGGTAACAATTCCAATGCTTCTTTTCAGAATTCTAAACTGCCTTTTACTACTAATAAGTTTGGACGAAGTGGTGATCAAAAGTCATCCAAATCAAAGCCTGATGTACAGAAACAAACCAATTGGAAAAGTGGTGCCCTAATTAAAATGCAAGACCCTCCTAAACAAAATAACCCGAATAGTTCAACCCCAAAGAGAACCCGTGACATTGAGTGCTTCAAATGCAAAGGGCATGGCCATTATAGTCGTGATTTCCCTAATACGAGATTACTTATGCTTTGAGAAAATGGTGAATAATCTTCGGATTTTGATGATCCCTATATGATCGAATTTATGGAGAATGTTCAACATAGAGGAGATTTTTATGACGAGGAATTGTTGGCTCCATAGGTTGAAGGGGAGGATTTCGACACTTCCCATTGTTTAGTAGTAAAACGCACTCTTAATGTAAGTGTAAAGGAAGATTGGGAAAATCAACAAACAAATATTTCCCATTCGAGGTGCTCAGTTAAAGGGAAGCTATGTTCATTCATCGTGGATAGTGAAGTTGTGCAAATGTGATTAGCAGCTTCCTAGTTGATTCCCTTGGCTTACCGTATTCGAGACACCCTAGACCATATCGACTTCAATGGCTTAATGATGGTGCTGAAGTTAAGGTAAATCGACAAACTCTAGTTTCTTTTAAAATTGGGAACTATAAGGATGAAATTTGGTGTGATGTCGTGCCTATGCAAGCTTCCTATTTGTTATTTATCCATCCTTGGCAATATGATAGAGATGTGCAACACCATGGCAAACTAAACTGATATTCCCTCATCTTCAAAGGGAAAAAGTACACTCTAATACCGTTGACACCCAAATAAGTTCATGACGAACAACTCAATGCTAAGATTTTGTGAGGGGGTTAAGGGTAAGAATATTGAAAAGATTGAGAGTAAAGAGGCCAATAGTAACAAAAGTCAATTGAAAGGCCCACTAGTGAGTGAATCTTCTTGTGGTAAAAAGAGCACACAAAATATATATGCGAGTGTAAAAGATATGAGGAGAGATCTTGTCACTAAACAACCTTATGTCTTTGTGAGATTTAAACTGAATCTATTATCTTTATCTAACATAACATGTTTGTTGCCTAATGTTTTCTCTGCTGTTTTAAAGGATTATGAGGACGTATTTAGTGAGCCTCCCAAAGGTTTACCACCCTTAAAAGGAATTGAGCACCAAATCGATTTAATACCCGATACTGGCATACCAAATCGACCAGCTACCAAAGCAATCCCGAGGAGACAAAGGAATTACAATGGCAAGTAGAGGATCTTTTAGCTAAATGGTATGTACGAGAAAGCCTAAGTCCTTATGCCATTCCTATTTTCCTAGTGCCTAAGAAAGACAGTACGATTCACATGGGTGTTGATTGCCGCCAAATTTACAAAATTACGGTAAAGTATAAACATTCTATTCCTAAACTTGATGATATGCTTGATGAGTTGCATGGATCTTCTATCTTTACTAAAATCGAGTAAAAAATGGGTATCATCAAATTTGCATGCGGGAAGGGGACAAATGGAAAATAGTCTTTAAAACAAAATTTGGATTGTATGATTGGTTAGTAATGCCTTTCGGGTTAACTAATGCACCTAGTACTTTCATACGCTTAATGAATCATATTTTAAGGCCTTATTTGGGTAAATTTGTTATTGTTTACTTTGATAACATTCTGATTTACTCAACTTCTTTGAATGACCATGTTAAGCATGTTAAATTTGTTTTGGACATTCTACGGACTGAAAAATTGTATGCCAACCTTGATAAATGCACATTTTGTTGTGATAAGCTAATATTTTTGGGTTTTATAGTTAGTGCACAAGGTATTGATGTCGATGAGGACAAAGTAAAGGCAATCAAGGAGTGGCCTACTCCTAAATACTAAAGTAAGATCTTTCCATGCTTTAGCTAGTTCTTATCACAGCTTTGTGAAATATTTTTCTTTTATTGCTACCCCATTAACCGAAATAATTAAGAAATCTGTGGGTTTTAAGTGGAGTACACCTCAAGCAAAGGCTTTGAAAACCTTAAAAGATAAGTTGTGTTCTGCTCCGATTCTTAAATTACCTGATTTTTTTAACACTTTTGAGCTAGAATGTGATGCTTCAGGTATTGGGATGCGATCTTGATGCAAGACAAGAGCTCGATTGCATATTTTAGTGAAAAGTTAAATGGAGCACAATTGAATTATTTGACCTATAACAGGGAGCTACTTGCTTTGTTTTGAGCTCTTAAGGTTTGGTAACACTTCTTGCTGTTAAATAAGTTCATCATTCACATGGACCATGAGTCCCTTAAGTGGATAAAGGGACAAGGTAAATTAAGTAAGAGACATGCTAGGTGGGTTGAATTTATTGAAACATTCCCATGTCATTAAGTACAAAATGGGTAAGGATAATCTAGTAGCCAACACTTTATCTCGATGATACTCTTTGATAACTACTATGAATGCTAGAGTCTTAGGATTTGAGCATTTGAAAGATTTGTACTTAAATGATACTGATTTTAGACATATTTTTTCTAATTATGGGAATGGGGCTTATGATAAGTTTTATCCTGTGGAAGGTTTTTTATTTTGCATCAATAGGTTATGTGTACCATAATGCTCCATGAGGGAACTCTTGGTTCGATAGGCACATAGTGGAAGACTTATGGGACACTTTCGAATTGTGAAAACATTAGACATTCTAGAAGAACACTTCTTTTGGCAACACATGAAGAAGGATGTCGAAAAGATATGTTCTAGGTGTATAACTTGTCGACAAGCAAAATCTAAGGTAATGCCTCATGGCCTTTATACTCCTTTGTCAATTCCTTCTTCTCCATGGGTTGATCTATCCATGGATTTTATTCTTAGGTTGCCATGAACTAAAAAGGGTTAAGATAGTATCTTTGTTGTTGTTGATAGGTTTTCAAAGATGGCTCACTTCATGGCTTGTCACAAAACCGATGATGCTACACATGTGGCTGATTTATTCTTTAAAGAGGTGGTGCGCCTGCATGGAATACCTCGCACCATTGTTTTTTTATAGAGATGTGAAGTTTCTAAGCCATTTTTGGAAGGTACTATGGGGTAAGATTGACACAAAACTCCTTTACTCAAGTACTTGTCACCCCCAAACTGATGGACAAATCGAAGTGGTAAATCGAATATTAAGAGCTTTATTTAGATCTGTGGTGGGTAAGAATCTCATAATGTGGGAAGAATGTATGCCTTTTGTTGAATTCGCATATAATCGATCTATCCATTTTACAACTAGTAATTCTCCCTTTGAAATTGTTTATGGTTTTAACCCACTTATAGTACTTGATCTTGTGCCATTACCTTTAAATAATATTTGCAGCTTAGATGGCGAACAGAAGGCTGAGTTGGTATTGATAAAACTAATGAAGTCACTATCAACAAAGCCAATAAGAGGCGCAAGCAAGTTATTTTTGAACCTAGTGATTGGGTTTGGGTCCATATGCGCAAAGAGAGATTTCCCAAACAATGGAAATCAAAATTAGACCGTAGGGGTGATGGACCTTTTCATGTTCTCAAGCGGATCAATGATAACGCCTACCAAATAGATCTGCCTGGTGAGTTTAATATGAGTACTACTTTAATGTTGTTGATCTCTCTCCCTTTGATGTTTCAGATTCAGGGTTTAATCTTTTCGAGGAAGGGGAATGATGCAAGCATCAAAGCTGATGGGCTGACTTTACCTCAAGGCCCAATTATAAGGTCAAAGGCAAGGAAGATGAAGGCAAGATTAAACAAATTTGTGCAAGGCTTCATCACAAAGGCCTTTGATGCACAAACGAGCCAAAAAGAAAACCAAGATTCACTTTCTTGTTTTCAAGAAACCAAATATTGGTCTAAATATGTCGTTTGGGGAGATTTCATAAATCAAGAAAACCAAGAATTCAAATCATGGAATTCTTCGAATCTTGAAACTGACATCCGATGGATAATGTGTTCGAGCGTAAGCGGATCGATCTCAGATGGAAACCATGTATATGATCAGAGTTGGTCCATTTACACATTACTAAGCCAAACTTAAAGATTTGGACAGCATTTGGAAGCTGAGAAGAACCCGTATTAGAAATCAGGGCCAACAGAGCCCAATTCGAATTTATCTTAATTTTCCAAGTAAAAATTCGGCTCAAACACATACCATTAAGCCTTAGCCGAAATTCCCTATTAGATTATTGTTTTTAGCTTTGTTAATTAGTTAATTAGTTATTTGATTATTCTGCTAAGTTTTAATTAGTTATTTATTTTATTTTAAACTCTTAAGTTTTATTAGGAGTTTGACTTTGGGGGTTATTTAAAGGCCTTAGCCACCCCTCATTATGGCATTCAGTTTTTAATTCTTTTTATTAATTAATCAAGTTATCTTTGAGTCTTAAGAAATTCTCTTAGCTCTTGTTTATTTTAGAAGTTGCTTTAGTAGTCTCTTTGATTGCAAGAGTAGTCTTCACCTTTCTTCTTGCCTTGATCTTCTTCTTGGAGGGGAGAATTAGAGTCGTTAGTAGGTGGTTGTGGATTCAAGACTGTCGAGGACATATTTCGATCATTATTGTCACCTTTCCATCTTTTATTCTCTATAAGAATTCTGTTCATTATTTCTTTACTATTTTCATTTGATTTTGTTCCAGGTCCTAAAACCACCAAGATTCTTCTTTTCCCATCCTAAATCAACAAGACTCATCATAAAATTAGGGGTTCTTGGTCGTTTACATTGTTAGAAATATTTAATTACAAAACAGTTTTCTTTTGAGTTTAAAAATCTGTTTTGCTTCCCATTTCAGATTTGACTTTAGATGAAAGTTTGCATTTAAATTAGGGTTCTTTGAGTTTAGGAAACCTAAAATTCATCCTTTGGTGGACAGATTCGAACTACATCTTAGTTTTTATTATTTGGGGTTTCTTTAGTGATTTTGTTTTGTTTAGCACCAGCCAATTTATTTCCCTTCAGATCTGACTTGTTTCTTTTTTTTTTTTTCAACTTGTTTCAGATCCAACAAGCAAATAAGTCATCTTTAAACATCTAGAACCCTAGGACAAATCCGTAATGAGGCGACTTACGATTCTGTTCTGTGCGTGTTTGATCACCGTGTGACCCCTGCACCTTAATTTCTCACACATGGTCTAGCACACGTCGGTGTGGCTTGCTCGTGTGCCCAAATTAAAAAATAGTAGCCACACACGGTTTAGCACACACCTATGTAGCTTGCCCATGTGACCATTGCACCTTATTTTTGTCACACAAAGCCTTCACACACGCCCGTGTGGCGTCGAAAACCCAATTTTCCAGTGATTAAAAAAGTTCAAAAATAGGGTTTCAGTACCCACCTGTTAAAATAAGGAAGTTGAAGTAGCAATCACGTTCTTGGAACCTAAAAACAATCTGACAAAGACTAATTACACGGTTAAATTCAAAACAAAATACCCGAATTAACACACAAATCGAGTTTACATTGAAGCGTTTCAACATAACCCTAACCTCAAATTTGACCCCTACCTTCAAACGAAGCCACCAATCACAGATTACAATCATTGAGGGAGATCCTATTCTTGAGATCTTCTTTTAAACCTCCTCCTTCAAGTGCAGCACAAGGAATTCGCACAAATTAAGAACAGTTCTCAAACTTACCGAAAAGAAAACATTAATTAACACAACAACACTCAACGATAACCAACACGATTCCAATACAGTTAAGTTACACACCTTACGGCTTCAATAACGAACAATAACGAGCACAATCGGTCCACAGTTGGAATAATCAAATTCAAAATCAAAATATAAGTATATATTTGTCGCTTCAAGAGATGGCTTATCATTATCCATTATAATTTCAACTTTCTTTTAGAATTACTCTACTCTAACTCAATAGAATAATAACTTATTAGAGTTAAATTATACAATTTCTAATTCAATTATTTTACATATATAGTTGGGTTTTTATTACCAATAAAAACAACAGAGAGCAAAAAATATAAAAGAAAGAAAAAAGAAAAAGAAACCATGTGAGTCCGCGGAGCGAGAAGATTGTTTTATGTGACGATCTGCCAACCCTAGATGTTTTGGTCGAACTTGTTAGTCCGCGGAGCGAGAAGATTGTTTTATGTGGAAATGGTAGCTCGGTAAGTCTCATTGAGACCTAGTTGGATTTGAACTAGAGTACTATAGATAAGAACTTGATAAGTTTAGGTAACTGAATGACCTATTTAGTTGGTTGCTTATGTGTACAAGCTATTTTTACCACTCTAATTAGTGGTTGTAGTTGTGTTTGGTAAAAGGTTAGATTTCAAATCTTATTTGGGAAGCTTAGTCTCTAAATTCAAGGTAGGTAGTGGGGTCTCTAACCTTTCCATTAAGCTTATTTCTACCACCTGTGCTATCTACGGGTGCCTAAAGATAGCATCTTTCACCTTTGTTTCTCTTTATTTTCCCATACGTCTCTAAAAATTTTAAGTTATATTCTCTAAAGGAGACAAGGAAGATTTCAAGAAGCTTGTCAAAAAGGCATTGATAAGAACCAGCTGACTGGCAAATTCTAGAAAACCTTTAGGATGTGTTGTGAAGGGAACTTATGTCTTTGCATAGCACATTATGATGTATCCTTAGTAGATAAATGGTCTAATAATTATGATTTTTCTTATTTAGCTCAAGAAGCTAGTGAAGGTCTAAGCAATTGAGGCAAAGGACCAATAATGCAAATTATAAACTTAATTTCCTGGTGAGTTTCTTCTTGCTTCCTTTGAGTATGAAAATTTTATGATTGGTAGGTTATGAAAGGTAAGTTCTCCTCACTAAATATGGGCTGATGTGTCTTGTATTGAAGAGTGTGTAAAAAGTACGCATTTTGTGCATGAGCATGGCCATGGTCAAGATAAAAATAACCACCTTGTGTGCGAGGTCAGTGCTAGGCTATTTGTGATATGTGAAAATGCAAAAAGGTGCTTTATTTGTGATGCCTACGGTAGGGAAATTTTACTGCAAATCAAAATGGCAAATCACAACCTGACCTCACGAGAGAACACGTGTTCAACTAACAAGGAATATGAAAACAAATATTCAACTAACAAGGAATATGAAAACAAATATGATTATGCTTATATGCGATTATGTATTGTAAAAATGGGCACAAGGCCAACACAAGGTTAGGTTATAGGTAAACATACGAAACTATAAGAAGTGTGTATAAGTTGGTGGTATGTGTACGCCAGGAATACTGTGTGTGTTGTTTTGTCTAAATGTTGCTATCAAAAAACTGTGTTGGTAACTTGTTGTCATGCATCTGTATCAATGTGTCTAAAAAATGTCTTTATTTTTGGGTTGATTATCGATAATCCGATAAACAGTGTTTGCCTACTTGAACTTAGTAATTTCAAATGAACTTACCCTGTTACCTTTCTTTCTCAAGCAATTGATTAGTGGAAGAAGATCCATAGAAGGGCATATTAATATGTCTTGTGTTTAACTTTTGCTTTTACTTCACAAACGTATTATTTTGTCTTATAAAGTGTAATTGACCTTGTTTATAATTACGAATGCCGACTTTCCCTAATTTGCAGTTTTTAAAACTATCTTTTCCTAAGTGTCTTCTCCTTTGATGGCGGAGCTTGACTAATGGGTAGTTTATTAATTCCTATTCTCTCTTTAAAGATGCAATACCAGTTAAGTAATGAATAGTGATTTTAACGTAAAGGGGAAATCCTTATAACTGTTTTCTCAAACTTTGAAACAAATTCAAAGGTTTTCAATTTATCAATAACGACACGATCTATTAGGTGGATTGTTTGGCAGGTTGGTATATGCCATGTCTTCTTAATAGACTAATGGGTGTTATAAGTTTTTGGTATTAGAGCTTACGTTTAATCGATCTCGATAAATCAAAGGTTAAGTCACGCAGTTTCATGCATGATATATCAGCTTAGTCCCTATAGTTTTGATTTACATAAGTTTTGTTGTAGCTTAGGAAAATGTCTAAAAGCTCAAGAGAAATGACGGGAGAAGAGATTGACAATCATGTACTGCTAACGTAAAGACAGGGTCCTGTAATAGATTCGGGCATGGCCAGAAATGCTTTCCATACTACTTTTGTCACAATGATGAGTCAAATGTTTGCCAAGTTCATGGGGACAACCCAAGCATGCCAACCTCAACCAGAAGTGGTATAGCCAGTACCTCTAGCACCCTTGACACCACTAACCGATCAATTTAGAAGAGATCCGTAAGCGTGGAGCTAAAGAATGTCTTAAGGATAAGAGTGATGACCTTGCCCCAGCAGAATCGTGGCTATCTTTCGTAGGAAGGGTGATTACAAAACTAAAATGTACGCTGGCGGATAATCTATTATGTGTTGTTTCTTTATTGGAGGGAGAGGTGTATCGATGGTAGGACACGTTAATAAGCGTGTCCTCGAAAGAATAGATAGTCTGGTACTTCTTTTTTAATAAACTTTAGAGAAAATTAAGTGAATTAGATGTATGTCGAGAAAATGAAGAAGAAGTTTCTGTATCTCAAGCAGGGATGAGTGTAGATAATGGAATATGAACGAGAATTCGTTAGACTGAGTCGCTCTGTGAGGAACATGATCCAAACCATAAATGCCTTATGCTATAAATTTGAGTGGGGCTTAAGGGATGAAATCCTTGCCCTAATAACAGCATCAGAAGTCTAGAGTCTAGCAGCCAGGATAGTTAATGCTCAAAAGATGGAAATTATTATTTAGGAAAGAAATAGAGGACAAGATAGGGAAAAAATGAAGCATGGATTCTCTAGTCCACCACCCACGAAAAATTTCAAGACACTGAAAGATAGAAGCTTTTCTACTCCAAGGAGGGATTTTCCAACCTCGAGTTCCTGATAGGAAGGAGGCCCATGACAAGTCACCTCAATGGCGAGACAAATATGTTGATGACCAACCCCCTTGGACAGAGTACAATAGTTAGCAGAGTAATTAAAGATTGTCCGTTGACTTTTGGCGAACACATCTTTTTGGCAGATTTATTAATGTTGAGTTTTCATGAGTTCAATTCTATCCTTGGGTTAGACTGGTTAACTGGACATAACGTCATAGTAAATAGTTGAGCTAGAGGTGTACATCTTTTAACTGCAACAAGAAAAGAAGTGTTACTTCTTGGCGTGCAAACCAATTAGGCGGGTAGCATAATTTTAACGGTATCCACAAAGAAATTTATAGTTAAGGGAACAGACACATACCAAGTGTATATTATGGATTTAACTGAGGAGAGGAAGGACCTCAACCAAGTGTCGATTTTGAAAGAATTCTTCGAAAGTGTTTTCGAAAGAACTCCCAAGCATGCCACCAGGCCAAGAGGTAGAATTCTCGATCGAAGTAGAACCTGGTACTGCGCCTATATCTTGTGCCACATACAAGATTATGCCATTAGAGTTAAAGGAATGAAAGATAAAGCTACAAGATCTCTTGGATAAAGGATTTATCTGATAAAATGTTTCACCTTGGGGTCTGTCAATCTTGTTCATGAAAAAGAAATATATGACTCTCCGCCTCTACGTTGATTACCACTAATTGAACAAGGTGACCATGAAGAATAAGGAGTTATTATCTTCTCTAATATTAACTTGTGGTCTAGTTATTATCAAGTGAAGATTAGGGGAGATGATGTTCCCAAAATTGTTTTTCATTCATGCTATGGTCATTAAGAGTTCCTAGTGATGTTGTTTAGATTAACGAATCGGTAGTAGTGTTCATGATCTGATGAACAGATTCTTCCAACCCTACTTGGATCGTTTTGTCTTCATCTTCATCGATGATATTTTGGTCTACTCTAAAAGTATAGCAGATAATGAAGAACACCTGGAGATTACGTTAAGAATACTATGAGAGAATTTAATTTATTGGGTCACGTCATTTTCGCTAAAGGTATCAAGGTAGACCTTGAAAAGGTCAAAGTTGTCTTTGATTGGAATCCATCGTGAAATGTTACTAAGGCACATAGTTTCCTAGGTTTGGTGGGTTACTACAGGCAATTTTTAAAAGGGTTTTCCATGTTGGAAACATCTCTCAAGTGTCTACTAAGAAAGAAGGAAAAGTTTGAGTGGACAAAAGCGTTTTAGAAGAGCTTTGATATCCTGAATGAAGTTTTAACGGAGGCCCCAATTTTAGCTCAGTTAGAGTCTGGTGTACAGTACACTGTATATACTGACATATCCTTGAATTGATTCGGATGTGTAATCATTCAAAGAGGAAAGGTTGTGGTGTATGCATCTTGCCAACTCAAGCTGCAGGAGATGAGCTATCCAACGCATGACTTAGAGCTAGCAGCTGTAGTACTAGCACTAATGTCAGATCCCATGTTTTTAGATATTTTTTGTTAAAATGGCAAGGAATTAAATGGCCAAGTGGTTAGGATCTTAAATTCAATCTTAAAGGTCCTACGTTTAATTCTACTCACTCTCATATTTTTAATTAATTTTTGGTCAACTATGTTATGCTACTACACCCTTGTGCCGTCACAACAAATCTAGTTTTATCATTTCCTAATTATCCCTCATAAGTTTTAATCCCTTCACTAACTTGTCTAAAAAATAATAAAGTGTCTTCCTAGATTGAGTTATAGCACGCATTTGAGATAGCTTTTATGTATTCTTACAAGAAATCTCATTCTCAAAATTATCAAATAAGATCTAATCTAACTTATGAACATAATATTTTTTCATTGAAGTAATTAAGATTCAAGCATAGAAAATTTTAAAAGATAAAATAAAAAATCTCTAAATTATGACAATAACATAACAACTCTCAATTAAAATAACTAACATAATGTTTGAATTCTAAAAACAAACATGATATAGGTGGTTTAGTTCAAGGGAAACGACTATAATCTATGAGCAAAATTTAAAACACAACACCATCATAACATAAACTAATAAAAAACCTTTGGATCAAAGGCCATAATCGAAGCAAACAACTAACTCAAATGAACTCTTATTTCTCCCAAGTGAAAAAGTATTTGATTAAAGGTTGTTGTTGGGGTTGATGCTATCACCAAATTGGAACATCATCTCATCGCCTCCCACAAGAGTTTGAGGATTGTTTTTGTTGTTCATCAGCTCCGTCATCCATTGTTGCCTCTGCAATGGATCAATGTTATTCATATCCATTGCACAATGTCCTCCATACTAGTCCTCAACCTTACTTTGGGCATTATCTTTGACATCAATGGAAGTGCAACCACGGATAAGGACGAAGATGACGATGCCTCTTAAGGATAAAGGGGTGTCTTAGCAAGTGCATCCATCCTGTTGTCAATATCACTCATTTTTTCATCAAGAAACAAGTTGAGATTGTTTAAGTCCCAAAATTTCAAACCATGGAGGACCTCTTTGCCACAAATATTATTGAACATGAATTGAGTCATCTCTTTTTTCGGATTGTCCTCACAATGCTTAATGAGCTGTTTTGCTACTTTGATGATCCTTTGGGAGAGGAAACTCTCTTGGTTCGCCATAATCATTTTTTGTTTCATCTCAAGGATCATCTTGAACTTGGAGAGAACTTGTTGGACTCTTATAAGGCATGGCTAAACCTCGGGTTGGGACTCATAATGACTATACATGATAGCACAAGCATCGATCTCACAAAGGGTACTTAGTGTTAGAAAAAAGGTAGTATATAAAAAATATAAATATAATTTAAATTTAATAATAAATTTAAAAACAAAAAACAAGTATACTTTACCTAGTATTTGTAGATGGACTGTAAATAAAAATCTATTGAGGCCTGTATGAAAGTCTCCTTAAGAAAGATTCGCCCTCTCCTGGGTGCTAAAGAACTTTGGACATCTATCTCCCAGGATACAACAACGAAGACCAACCAAAAGTAGCACAACTTTCAGTGAATTTGCAAATTCTAACCAAGTCTCCTCTATCACCAAACAAAAGCAGTATTTTGAGAGAAAACTTAGAACAGGAATTTGAAAGAGATCTTTCTTTTTTCTCTTGATATGTTAAAATGAAATGAAAAAGGGCTATTTATAGTGAAACTTTCATGAAACAGTTTCATGTAATTTAAAACAAAACATTAATGCAGGAGAGTTATAAACATAATGACAGGAGAGTTACAAAATATTAATAATCGGTTAGTTACAAAAGACTAAAAGCAAAATAAAGCTCTAGTAACTGCCTTTGGAACACCAAAGGACAGATCTATTGAAGAGGAAAAATATTTAAATGGGCTAAAAATTTGGCAGGCCCATTAAAGCTCGACAAGTTTGGACTTTTCGCATCGCCCACCTCGTGTTGGTACACCCCTAACCCGTTTTAGTTTGATCTGCACCCTCCTTCCTGTGCGTGAGGGAGAGCTTTGGCTTAGTCATTTACTAACCAACATGTTGCTTCTAACTTATAAACTCTTCCCATATACCACACTTTTAACAATGTGGGATATGAGGTTTTAAGCACCATTTTTCCTCAACAATCATTTTCTTGTAGCTCACTTAGCTTCAATTTCTCATTCATTACTCAACCATTTTGAACATATTATTTTCCAACAATCCCCCACATGAATGAAATTGACATATCAACGAAATTCAATGACATGGAGTGGTGATAGAGTTCACTTTAGATATTTGCATAGGATAGGTAGGCATCAACCCTTGAACCTTCCCTTGTGAAAGTATATTTACTTTACTGGCTGACCAATAGACATGATGTTCTTGAACTATTCTGCCTTTGGTGTAAACGATGATATGCCTCACTCAAATACCTCCCTGGAAAGGTTTTTTATTCTCATGGGTATGTTGATTTGGCCGTGACTATCTCCTGGTTCTACAATAGTTTCGGAGAACTATGCTCTAGTAGTCTACTTAAAGCGACCCCACTTCACTCTCACAGAGGTGACTTATGTTGTTCGGTTCACCGAAACTTGCAATGGTTATTTAAAGCATTTGCTTAACCTT
Organism: Kokia cookei; assembly: GCA_039519145.1. Lineage (NCBI taxonomy): Eukaryota > Viridiplantae > Streptophyta > Magnoliopsida > Malvales > Malvaceae > Kokia > Kokia cookei. Next base: position 18,780,649 of record CM076900.1, on the reverse strand, counting down.
TTCCACATTTTTAATCATTGTCATCATCATAGAAATGGACTTGGGATAATAACTCTCACAGTGACTTCATAGGTCTATGCAAGTAGGTTGTCCTTTTGAACCTAGTTCTTGGGATCTCCAATCAGTTAGATAGGATTTTCCTTCACATAGCCCCTTTTATTTTCATGGGCTTTAGTCTCATTCCTTTCGATGTTTTATAGACCAGATCTCAATTTAAGTCTTTTGTTAATAGATCCATAATGTTATCTTACGATTTTACAAAATCAATAAAGATAACTTCGTTTAAGATCAATTGTCTAACAGTATTATGTCGATGATGCATGTCTCGACTTACCATTACGTTAACAAGACACCCCCACATTTTCAAGTGGTTCTAGAACACCCACCACATGTTCTGTGTAACTTAGAGTTTCCTAGCAATGAACTCATCATTTCCTTTAGAGTCAATTTTATCCATTCGGTTACTCCATTTGCTTTAAGGAAAATATGGTGGTGTCATCAAATGATTCAACATATTCATCACCACAATCACTTGTCAATATCTTGCTTATAAAGAAAAACTTCATTTTTGATCTTACACATAGCAATGTTTTGTGCTTTCATTAATGAAGGTAATAAAGTATTTATCCTTTCTTTTCGTTTGAACAAATCTTAAGTCACAAGCATTGTTATGATAAAGTGATTCTATGTTTCTCTCAATTGTTTGAAATGAAGACCTTGTTAATTTTCCTCAACACATGTTTCACATTTATGAATATAATTAATGTGAATTTTCTCTAAGTTAATTAATCTTCATAAAGAATTTAATAAACAAGTACGAGCCTACCATGTCATAAATTAAATGACTCAAACATATAAATGGAAGAAGTGATATTTTTATTCATTATCATTGCTTTTACAGAGATCACATATCCCCTTCCCACATAAAACCTATATCAGGCACACAAGTCTATATCAGACATTTCTTTCAAAATATCATCCACAACATTAGCTTTGTTAGTTCTAACTCTTTTTGGAAGCTTACAATCAGATTACTTGTGTCCCATCTTATTACAAATTAAGCATTTCCCTTGGAATTTGGGCTTCTTGGAAACACCTCCTTTTGGTCCCAGTTTAGACCTAGTCTGAGATTGTTTTCCTTTCTTGAAGTCCTTCTTGAATTCTACTACATTTGCCTTAGCTACATTAAGATTGACTATTTTGTTAAACTTTTTGGATGCACTCCTATTGTCTTCTACAATTCGAAGTCTGAAAATCAATTCTTCCACTGTCATTTCCTTTCTTTTTTGCTTCAGATAGTTTTTGAAGTCATTCCAAGCAGGGGGTAGCTTTTCGATAATGGTTGCCACTTGAAAGGATTCACTTATAAACATCCCTTCAGCAAGAATGCCGTGAATGATTAGTTGAAATTCTTGCACCTAATTCACAATATCTTTAGAATCAATCACTACAAAATTTAAGAATTTGGCAACTAAAAATTTCTTAGCTCTAGCATCTTCAGTTTTGTATTGATGGTCCAATGACTCCCACAGTTCTTTAGCTATCTTCTTCACAGTATACACTTCATAGAGTGCATTAGTCAAATCGTTCAGAATGTAATTACAGCATAAAAAATCAGAGTGCTTTCAAGCTTCAAAAACATTGAAGGCGATAGTAGGATTTACCTCATCCTCTCTCAAAGTAGGAGGATCATCCTTCAAAAATTTGGCTAGGTTTAACATGGTCAAATAAAAAATCATCTTTTGTTGTCATGTTTTGAAATTCTCTCCAGTAAATTTCGGAAGTTTTTCATTATGGCTCATAGCCACTAGCAATGTTTGACTCTAGCTTTGAGCTTGAGTAGGGACAATAGCACCACCAGACTGAGGACTGGTTGAATTCTTAGATGTTTCAAACATTTTTCCCATCTAGAATTCCAGTAAATTTATGAATTTGTTAAACGTCAAGAATTTAGTTAGAAACTAAGAACCAGAAACAGAAACACAACTTTTGTTAAACAGCAGGAATTTAGTAAAAATAAAAACTCGAAACAAAAGTTCACACAGACTAATAGAAAACATAATAATGAATAGTGCACCAAGTAGGTTACTTTGAAAGAGAGGTGATGCACTAGGCATGCTTAAATACTGTAACACCCAAATCTCGAACACCATCGTCGGTAGGATTTCGATATTACTATTCACTTAATACTGTTCATCTTTTAAAATATCCAAATATTTTAATTCTTTATTCAATACGAAATTCACCTCCCATATTTTAGATCAATATTTAATCATAACACAATTTCATCAGGGGTAAAAGTGACATTTCTAATAATTTAGGAGACTTCTATAGGTACCTAATGGTCAAGTATCGGTAGTAGTCACATCAGTGAACAATTTAGAGACTGTGTAGATTTCTACCGGTACCTGTGCTAGTTCTACCAATACAAGTATGATTTCTATCGATACAAATCATGCAACTACCAATACCAAAAACTCCAAAGAGTAAAAATCCTTACCCTGTAACTTCTACTGATATATGCATACATACTACCGATACATCAATGCTAAAAACTACCGATAATTATTATTCAACTACCGATACAACTCAAGTTAGAAGACAACCTCTCTCCTACCCTATACTTCTACCGATACATGTATAAGTTCTACCGAAACAAGTATGCAGAATTTCAAGAATTATACCAAGACACAAGTTTAATATCTCAAACACATCCATCTCAAGTTATACATTAAATCATCACACAACATGCAAAACTTCTAAGTGTTTACATGCATCATAAGCTTAAACATTTAAGTTGTACTTCAAGCATTTACACAATCAAAATAGTAAGATTTCAGCATCTCTAATTCAACAACAAAGGTTAATATCATTCTAGTACATGCCAATTAACCGAGTGATGTAAATACTACCAAACGAGCTCCCAGGATAGTGTGATGTCTTCAAGATGATCCGATCTTCAAGTCATAAAATGAAATCTACAAAACAACAAGTTCACTAGTAAGCTTCATAGCTTAATAAGTTCACAAGTTCATCAATTTACTCCCTGTTGACACAAAGGTCATGATGCTCATTTGCTCCCTATTGACCCAGGGGTCAAGCCTATTACCAGTACACGATGTTATTCTTAACTATCGATACGGTATATCTGTTCCCACGATGCTGCTCACATTAAGATGACGAGAAAATGCAATAAGCATAAATCTCAGCCATCGTAGGGCCTATAATCCATTCATGAATTCTATTCAAGTTTTTGTGACTCACAATGCTAAAGAGAATCCGCAATAAATGCATGATCTCCGGCATCAGACCATTTTCTATATTTGGCACAAGACTGGGAAATTTTCATCTCATAGTTACTTTCTTTCACGTTCCCAATTGTCGTTTCACATTTCCAACATTCATTAGAAGGGCAGCTATAAGCAATCATTAATAAGGATTTAACATTAAAAACTTATCGAACTGGATTGTAGTTGTGAATGGATTCTAAGGACTACTCTGTAAATTTTCCTTTTCCTCGATCGATGGCACGATCATAGTCTACATCCACAAATCATTCAATTCTCACATTATGTTACATAATTTAGTCATTCAACACAATTTAGTCCTTTTGGGAAAATTACGATTTTACCCTTACTAGTTTCTTTTTATTCAATTTAGTCTTTTCAACACAAAACATGCAAATAACCATTTTCTCCCACAACCAACCATATTCGAATTTTCTTAGGTGTCCATTCACACATTTATTTTCTTAACAATACATGTAATTTCACCATTTTCACGTTTTAATCTTTAAACCCTATTTTCATCAAAAAATCACTTTACAGAAAGATTTAACCTAAGTATCAAACATTCAAATACATCAAAAGCTTCCAAGAATAAGAAATTTCAACAATCGTAAGTTTTCTAACATTTGATAGATTCGCAAATTAGTCATTGCATAAGCTAGATTAAACTGATACGGACTCAAAAATATAAAAAATTATAAAAAAATGATCAAGGTTTGCTTACCCAAATCAAAGCTCAAAGATTTGAATTGAAAACCCTAACTTTTCTCTCCTTGTTACCATGTAAAGAAGAAAGAAGAAGAAAAATGGGATGAAAAATCAATTTATTCTCTTTTAAATTTGATATATATAGTAATGGCATTTTTGTAATTATCAAGACTTTCATCATTAAGCTTTAATTAATCATTTTCAATCTTAACTAAATCTATTTACACTTAATATAAACCATGTCAATCCACTAACTAATATTCATTTGGTTATTATATCCATTTGGTCCTTCTAATTAAACAACTATAATTTTACCCTTTTTTATGATTTAGTCGTTTCTATTCAATTGACTACTTAATCTATGAAATTTTCAAATCATAATTTCATACGATGCATATATCACCAGAAATATTCAAAATAAATAAATTTGTAACTCGACTTGTTGGAGCTGTCGTCCCGAAACTACTATTTCTGACACCACTGAAAATCGGGCTGTTACAACTCTCCCCCCATAAGGAATTTTCATCTCAAAATTTCTTACCGGTAAACAAGTTAGGTGTAATAGATAGATTTTTAGTGGTGTTGAAAACAGTGATTTCGGGATCACAACTCCAACAAGTCGAGTCGTAAATACTATTGATTTAATATTTATGACGTCAATATCATCGTATTAAATTTTGGTTAAAATATTTTATCATTTAGATAGTTAATTGAGTAATAAGGACCAATTTGTAAAAGGTACAATAGTTGAATTTCATGTATTTAATGTTAATTGAAGGATAGGTTAAAGTCCTAAAAAGGTAAATAGAACTTTTAAGGAAGAAGTGGATTGTTTTGGCTAATTTTTAAAGAGAGATTCACATGAATTAAATAAGGGTAATTTGGTAAATTAGAAATAAAGAAGTTAAGTAAAAATGAGATGAAATTTAGTGTAATTTCTCATCATCTTCTTCATTAAGTTAAAAGAAAAAACCCTAGAAACCATAGCAAGAAATTCGACCAAGCTTAAAACTCCATTTGACTACAATCGTGTCACCGATCGTGAAAAGGGAAAATTAGCAAAATAGTCCCTAGGATCCAATCACAACTGCAATCCAATCCGATTCAATTTTACTGTTCGGAGATCGGATCATCTTGGAGCATCACACTATCCCAGAGTTGTTCGGTGGACTCTTACATCACTTGGTTAATATGGCATGTACTAGGATGATGTCTGTTTTTGCTTATGTATAATGAGTTTGTGAAAAACCTTGTTATGGTTGATGAAATATTGAAAGTAGACTTAAGTACCTTGTTTGATATAAAAATCATGTACTTGTGTTAACATAAATGCAAACTTAAAGTTGTATATGAATTACGATTAATGAACTCGTATTTGGTATAAGTCTTGAGATTTTGTATACTTGTTTCGATAGATATCATGTATGTTTCGGTAGAAGTTCATGGTAGGATAGAGGTTGTTCACTGACTTGAGTTGAATCAGTAGTTGAATAACAAGTATCGGTAATTTATAGTACTGATGTATCGATAGTATGTATGCTTATATTGGTAGAAGTTGCAGGGTGAGGATTTTTGGTATCGGTAGTTGCATGAATTGTATCGGTAGTACTAGCAAAGGTACTAGTAAAAGTCTTCACAGTTCTAAATTGTTCATTAATTGACTACTACCGATACTTAACCATCAAGTACCGGTAGAAGTCCCCAAAAATGTTGGAAATATCATTTTTACCCTTGATGAAAATTATGTTATGATTAAATATTGATCCAAAATATGAAAGGTGAATTTTGTATTGAATAAAAATTAATTATTTTGATATCCTAAAGGATGAATAGAGTTAAATGAATAGAAACACCGAAATCCTAACCGGTGATGATGTTTCGAGATTTAAGTGTTACATTCAATGGTATCAGAGCCTACAATTTAGCCATTTCTTGGACTATATTGGTCGTGTTTGATGATTTATAAATACATGTCATATGAACCTGTGATAGTTTGATATGGATAAATCTGATCTCACTATGATTTTTGCAGATAAATACAGGATGTCGGACTCTGAAAAAGATGAAACTAATAAGGTAAACAGCAATGTTTCGACTAATGACGCTGAGGCTATTCATAGTGCATCAATATTACCGATGACAGAAAATGAAGCAAAGAATATGTTCTTCGGTTTAATGGGGTAATGGTTCACGAAATTCATGAGAAATAATCCGATGGTACCACCTCTTATACCTTCTGTCACACAGTCGAGTGCCCGACCGATAGCACCCTAGAAAAGCCTCCACCACCTCCAGTGGTAGAATCGAGATGTCCTGTCCTTACAGATAGGGTGAGAAAATACGGGGCAGAGATTTTCGAGGAAGCATTGAAGATGATCCTTCTAGAGTCGAATACTGGCTGGAAAATACGTTGAGAGTTCTTAATGAAATAGCTTGTCCTGCGAAAGACTATGTAAGGTGTGTCACGTCGCTATTGAAAGATGAGGCCTACAACTGGTGGGCTATGATCATGGCAATGATACCTGAAAACGAGGTTACTTGGGAGTTCTTTCAAATAGAATTCAAGAAGAAATATGTCAATAAGTGGTACTTAGATAATAAGAAGGAGTTTTTGGAACTGAGACAGGGAAATAAGACAGTGGAAAATTACGAACGTGAATTTTTACAACTTAGTAAGTATGCTAGAGAAGTTGTACCGATTGATGAAATCCTGTGTGTTCATTTCGAAGAAGGGCTAAACGACGAGATCAAAATGATGGTCGGTGGTTCTGAAATTCGACCGTTAGTAGTCTTAGTAGATAGAGCTCAAAAGATGGAAGAAATCTATAATAGCATGAGACAGAGAGAAAGGAGGTCTCAAGAATCTGGGAAGAAAAACATTACTAGGACTTTTTCTATGCCACCACCGAAGAGATTCAGAGAAGGGGTTAGTCGGGGCCCAATTTCTTCAGGATTTTTGAGTAGGAGTAAGTCGAGACCACCGGAATCTAAATTCCAGAACAAACCCGCAGATAGTGTAGCTAGCGTTCGTAATATACCTAGCACGATATGTGGGTTTTGTAAGAGGATCCATGCAGGTGAGTGTCATAAGATGAAATGGACATGTTATCGATGCGAAAGTGCAGATCACTTTCTGACGAACTGCCTGATGAGATCTGAAGAAAAGGAGGAACAGAGTGTAAAACCTCTTGCTACACCATAAAAGAGTAGGCATCTGGGGCAGAGTAGCAGTACAGGTGGAAACCGTGAAAATAATAGGGATATTGTGGCCAAATTTGAGACTAGAGCACCAGCACGGGCTTATGCCATCCGAGCCTGAGAATATGCTACCGCTCCTGATGTTATGAATGGTATATTCTATCTTTTTAACAATATTGTGTGTGCATTGATTGACTCGGGATCAGCTCATTCATATATTTTTACTACATTAGCTACTAAAAAGAAATTGTCTGTTGAGTCGACTGAGTTTGATGTACAAGTCACAAACCCATTGGGTCATAGTGTCATTGTTAATTTGGTATGTTGTAAATGCCCATTGAGAATTTGGGACTGTAAGTTCCCTACTGATTTGATGTTATTACCAGTTACTGAGTTCAATGTAATTTTGGGAATGGACTGGTTAACCGAGCATGATGCAATAGTTAATTGTAAACGAAGACGGGTCAATTTGAACAACCGATAGGGGAAGTAATCATAGTTGAGTCTGAGAAGTTAAACAATGGCGCCAGAGTAATCTCGTCTTTATCCACACAAAAGATGGTTCATAAAGGTTGTGAAGCATTTTTGGCTTATATACTTGATACTCGGAGTACCGGAACAGAGTTAGAACAAGTACCTATTATCAAGGAAATTACAAATGTGTTTCCATAGAAGTTACAAGGTTTATCACCGATCAGAAAAGTAGAGTTTGGCAATGATTTAACACCCGAAATTACATTGATTTCAATTCTACCATACAGGATGGCACCCACTGAATTGAAAGAATTAAAGGCACAGTTACAAGTGTTATTGGATAGAGGATTTATCCGACCGAGCATATCGCCTTGAGGCGCACCAGTATTGTTTGTGAAAAAGAAAGATGGATCAATGAGAATGTGTATAGACTATAGACAGCCAAACAAGGTAACAATAAAGAACAAATAGCTGTTACCTCTTATTGATGAGTTGTTTGATCAGTTGAGAGGTGGGATCGTCTTTTCTAAAATAAATCTCTGATCGAGTTATTATCAGATGCGAATAAAGGACAGTGATGTGCAGAAAACAACATTCAGAACTCGATACGGGCATTATGAGTTTCTAGTAATGTCGTTTGGGTTAACTAACGCTCCAATAGCATTTATGGATTTGATGAATCGGGTTTTTAAACCTCAGCTGGACAAATTCGTAGTGGTGTTCATTAATGATATATTGATTTATTCCAAGTCAAAGACAGAGCATGTTCAACATTTGAGGGAAGTTTTGCAAATAATGTGAGAAAAGAAGTTGTATGCAAAGTTCAGCAAGTGTGAGTTCTAGCTCCGAAAAGTGGGATTTCTGGGCCATGTGGTATCATCGGAGGGGATTCGGGTTGATCCGAAGTAAAGTGTAGGCTATTCTCAATTGGAAGGTACCTAAGAATGTTTCTGAGGTACGTAGTTTCCTAGGATTGGAAGGCTATTATCGTCGATTTGTGAGAAATTTCTCTATTGTTGCCTTGTCGATAACGAAATTGCTATAGAAGTATTCAGTTTGTATGGTCAGAAAGGTGTCAGCAAAGTTTTGATTAACTGAAGAAATTGTTGACAGAAACTCCGGTTTTGACACAACCAGAAATGGGTAAAGAGTTTGTCGTATATAGTAATGCATCTCTTAATGGTCTAAGTTGTGTATTGATGCAAACAGGACAGGTAATAGCTTATGCCTCTCGACAATTAAAACCGCATGAATGGAAACATTATTTATACGAGGAGAAGTGTCACATATTCACATATCATAAAAGTTTAAGGTATCTGATGACTTAGAAAGAACTAAATTTAAGGCAACGTCAATGGTTGGAATTATTGAAAGACTATGATTTGGTAATTAAATACCATCCAGGAAAAGGCTAATGTTGTCGCTGATGCTTTAAGCCGAAAATCATTATTTGCTTTGAGAGCAATGAATGCTCATTTGTCACTTAAAGGTGATGGTTTCATTATAGCAGAACTTCAGACGAAACCGTTATTCTTACGGCGGATACGAGAACTACAGAAAGATGACTTAAAGCTTAAGGCTAAGAAGGAACAGATGCAGAATGATGGAACTATTGAATTTACTACAAATGATGATGGTATGTTATACTTCTGGGCAGAGTATGCATTCCTGATAATTTTGACTTAAGACAAGACATTCTGTCAGAGGCTTACAGCAGTACTTACTCTATTCATCCGGGTAGCATGAATATGTATAACGACCTGAAGAAGATGTATTGGTGGCCAGGCATGAAACGATAAGTCCCAGAATTTGTGACTAGATGTTTGGTGTGTCAGCAAGTGAAAGCTGAACACCAGGTACCGTCTAGACTGTTGCAGCCTATTACCAATCTCGAGTGGAAATGGGAATGGGTCACTATGGATTTTGTTATAGGATTACCTATGACATTGAGGAAGAATGACTCAATCTGGGTTATAGTGGACATATTGACGAAATCTGTTCACTTTATTCCTATCCGAGTGTATTTTCCACTGGAGAAGTTGGCTGAATTGTATGTAATTGAGATAGTAAGACTACATGGAGTACCGACATTTATTATCTCTGATAGAGATCCACGTTTCACCTCAAGGTTTTGGGGTAAGTTGCATGAAGCTTTGGGAACTAGATTGAAATTTAGTACTGCATATCATCCACAGACAGATGGCTAGTCAGAACGGGTGATACAGATTCTTGAAGACATGCTACGGTGCTGTATACTTGAGTTTGAAGGTAGCTGGGAAAGGTATCTACCATTGGTGGAGTTTTCATATAACAACAGCAATCAGACCAGTATTAAAATGGCTCCGTTTGAGTCATTGTACGATAGAATATGAAGAACACCTTTATATTGGTCAGAGTTGAGTGAGTCTAAGTTGGTGGGTGTCGACTTGATTCATGAGACTGAAGATAAGGTACGGGTGACCTGTGACTATCTGAAACCAGCATCTGACCGATAGAAGTCTTATACAGATCTTAAAAGAAAAGATATAGAATTTGCTGCAGGAGACAAAGTTTTCCTGAGAGTTTCACCTTGGAAAAAGGTGTTGCAGTTCGACCGAAAAGGAAAGTTGAGTCCACGGTTTATTGGGTCATATGAGATCATAGAACGGGTTGGTCCTGTAGCATATAAGTTGACTTTATTGCCAAAATTGGAGAAGATCCATAATATATTTCATGTTTCGATGCTGAGACGGCATAGATCAGATTCTTCTCAAGTGATTGCACCTTGTGAGGTTGAGATACAGTCGAATTTGTCATATTCCGAAAAACCGATAAAAATTTTGCCTCGTGAGGTGAAAGAGTTAAGAAACAAAAGGGTACCATTAGTGAAGGTACTATGGAACAGACATGGGCTTAAAGAAGTTACTTAGGAGGCGGAGTTTTCGATGAGATCATAGTACTCTAACTTGTTTACTGGTAAGAAATTTATGGACGAAATTTCCTTAAGGGGAAAAGAGTTATAACAGCTCAATTTTCAGTGGTGTTAAAAATAGTGATTTCGGGATCACAACTCCGACGAGTCAAGTCGTAAATACTGTTGATTTAATATTCATGACGTCAATATCATCGTATTAAATTTTGGTTAAATTTTTTTATCATTTAGATATTTAATTGAGTAATAAGGACCAATTTGTAAAAGGTACAATATTTGAATTTCATGAGTTTAATGTTAATTGAAGGATAGGTTAAAGTCCTAAAAAGGTAAATGGACCTTTTAAGGAAGAAGTGGACAGTTTTGGCTAATTTTTAAAGAGAGATTCGCATGAATTAAACAAGGGTAATTTGGTAAATTAGAAATAAAGAGGTTAAGTAAAAATGAGATTAAATTTAGTGTAATTTCTCATCATCTTCTTCATTAAGTTAAAAGAAGAAACCCTAGAAACCATAGCAAGAAATTTGGCCAAGTTTAAAGCTCCATTTGACTATGACCGTGTCACCGATCGTGGGAAGGGGATTAGCAAAATAGTCCCTAGAATCTAATCACAACTGCAATCCAATCCGATTCAATTTTACTGTTCAGAGATCGGATCATCTTGGAGCATCACACTATCCGGATTTGTTCGGTAGACTTTTACATCACTTGGTTAATATGGCATGTACTAGGATGATGTCTCTTTTTGCTTATATATAATGAGCTTGTTATGGTTGATGAAATGTTGAAAGTAGACTAAAGTAGACTTAAGTATCTTGTTTGATATAAAAATCATGCACTAGTGTTAACTTAAATGCAGACACAAAATTGTGCATGAATGAGGATTAATGAACTCGTATTTGGTATAAGTCTTGAGATTTTGCATACTTGTTTCGGTATATCTCATGTATGTTTCGATAGAAGTTCAGGGTAGGAGAGAGGTTGTTCACTGACTTGAGTTGTATCGGTAGTTTATAGTATTGATGTATCAATAGTATGTATGCTTATATCGGTAGAAGTTGAAGGGTAAGGATTTCTGCTCTCTAGAGTTTTTGGTATCGGTAGTTGCATAACTTGTATCGGTAAAAATTACACTTGTATCAGTAGTACTAGCACAGGTACCGGTAGAAGTCTGCACAGTTCTAAATTGTTCATTAAATTGACTACTACCGATACTTGACCATCAGGTACCGGTAGAAGTCCCCAAAAATGTTGGAAATGTCATTTTTACCCTTGATGAAAATTGTGCTATGATTAAATATTGATCCAAAATATGATAGGTGAATTTTATATTGAATAAAGATTAAATATTTTAATATCCTAAAGGATGAATAAAGTTAAATGAATAGAAACATCAGAATCCTAACCGGCGATGGTGTTCGGGATTTGGGTTTTACATTAGGATACTGTGATCTTATCGAAGCCTTTGTCTCCCAAGTGGCTTCCTCTAACCCGTAATGATTCCACAATACTTTTACCAATGGTGCTCTCTTGTTCCTTAGTTCTTTTACTTAATTAGACAGTATTCTAACCGGTTCTTCTGAATATGACAAATATGGCTGAATCTCAACTTCCATTGGTGTTATTACATGTGAGGGATCTGATTTGTACCGTCTCAGCATCGAAACATGAAATACATTATGGATCTTCTCCAATTCTGGCGGTAAAGTCAATTTATATGCTACAGGACCAACCCGTTCTATGATCTCATACGGCCCAATAAACCGTGGACTCAACTTTCCCTTTCAACCAAATCGTAGCACCTTTTTCCAAAGTGAAACTCTCAAGAAAGCTCTGTCTCCTACAACAAATTCTATATTTTTCCTTTTAAGATCTGTGTACGACTTCTGTCGATCAGATACTGCTTTTAAACAATCACGAACTACTCGCACTTTGTCCTCAGTTTCATGAACTAAATCAGTTCCAATCAACTTAGACTCGCTCAATTCTGACCAGTATAGAGGTGTCCTGCACTTCCGACCATAAAATGCTTCGAATGGTGCCATTTTAATACTAGATTGGTAGCTGCTATTATATGCAAACTCCACTAATGGCAGATATTTTTCCCAGCTTCCTTCAAACTCAAGTGTATAGCATCGTAGCATATCCTTAAGAATTTGTATTACTCGCTCTGACTGACTATCCGTTTGCGGATGATATGCAGTACTAAAATTCCACCTAGTCCCTAGAGCTTCATGTAGCTTACCCCAAAATCTCGAGGTATAGCGTGGATCCCTATTGGAGATGATAGAGGCTGGTACTCTGTGCAATCAAACTATTTCAGACACGTATAGCTCGGCCAGTCTCTCAAGTGGATAATCTCCCCGAATGGGGATGAAATGAGTGGACTTAGTCAATTTGTCTACAATTACCCAGATTGAATTTTTCTTTCTTGCTGTTACCGGAAGTCCTGTGACAAAATCCATTGTTACTCGTTCTCATTTCCACTTCGGGATGGAAATCGACTATAGTAACCTAGATGGCACTTGGTGTTCAGCTTTCACTTACTGAGATATAGGACAACTAGTCACAAACTCTGAAATTTTTCATTTCATACTTAACCACCAATACAAATTCTTCAGGTCATTATACATTTTCACACTCCCCAGGTGTATGGAATAAGTGCTACTGTGAGCCTCTGTCAAAATGTCTCATCTCAAATCCAAATCGTTTGGGATACATACCCTGCCTCTGTAATATAACATACCCTCTGTATCAACTGTAAACCCTGCAACAGCGTCATTCTGTATTTTAGTTATAAACTTTGGATCCTTTCTATGTAATTCTTGAATACACTGTAAAAATAATGGCCTCGTTCTAAGCTCCGCGGTGATAGAACCGTCGCCTTCTAATGATAGATAGGCATTCATTACTCTCAAAGAAGACATCGATTTCCAACTCAGAGCATCAGTTACAACATTTGCTTTACCCGGATGATAATCGATCACAAGGTCATAGTCTTTAACAGCTCTAACCATCAACGCTGTCGTAGATTCAACTCCTTCTGTGTCATTAGATATCTCAAACTCTTGTGATCTATAAATGTATGGCATCTCTCCCCATAGAGGTAGTGTCTCCAAATCATTAATGCAAAAACTACGGCAGCTAACTCCAGATCGTGAGACGAATAATTCTTTTCATGGGGTTTTAACTGTCGAGAAGCATAAGCTATCACTTTCTCATCTTGCATCAAAACACACCCCAATCCACTTAAAGATGCGCCACTATAGACAATGAACTCTTTTCCCGTCTCTGATTGCGTCAAGACTGGAGCTTCAGTTAACAACTTTTTCAACTGGTCGAAACTTTGCTGACACTTTTCAAACCACACGAATTGAATGTTTTTTATAGCAACCTCGTCATCGGTAAGACTATGTTGGAAAAGTCTTTCACAAACCGACAGTAGTAACCTGTCAATCCCAAGAAACTGCGTACCTAAAAACATTCTTTGGTACCTTCCAATCGAGAAAAGCTGAAACTTTGCTTGGATCAACACGTATTCCTTCCGAAGATACTACGTGACCCAAGAATCAAACTTCCTGAAGCTAGAATTCACATTTACTAAATTTTTCATACAACTGCTTTTCTCGCAAAATTCATAACACCTCTCTCAAATACTAAGTATGCTTTAATTTTGTCTTGGAGTAAATCAATATATCATCAATAAACACAACCACAAACTTGTCCAACTGGGGTTGAAATATTCTGTTCATCAGATCCATAAATGTTGCAGGGGCATTAGTCAACCCAAACGGCATAACTAAAAACTCATAATCTTCATATCGAGTTCTGAATGTCGTTTTCATTATATCACAATCTTTCACTCGTATCTGATAATAACCTGACCGAAAGTCTATTTTGGAGAACACAGTTACACCTTTTAACTGGCCAAATAACTCATCGATCTGAGGCAATGGATACTTATTCTTGATCGTCACCTTATTTAGCTGTCTGTAGTTTATACACATCTGCATCGATCCATCATTCTTTTTCATGAATAATACGGGCGCACCCCACGGTGACACACTGGGTCATATAATCCTCTGTCTAATAATTCTTGCAGCTGAGCTTTCAATTCTTTTAATTCGGTTGGTGCCATCCTGCATGGTGGAATAGAGATCCGAGCGATACCAGGTAGCAAATCAATATCGAACTCTACCTCTCTAACTGGTGGCAAACCCAGTAATTCCTCCGGACACACATCTGTATACTCTTGAACAACTGGTACCTGATCTAATTTTGTTCTTGAGCCCCAAGTATCAAGTATGTATGTCAGGACTGCTTTATAGCCTCTATGAATCATCTTCTGTGCTGAAATAGCCGAAATCACTCTGGTTTCACTATTCAACCTACCGAACTCCACTATGATTACCTCAGCTGTCGAACATCTCAAACTGATCTGTCTTTGCTTGCAATTTACTATCACATCATGCTCAGATAACTAATCCATACCCAAGATCACATCAAACTCGGTGAAGGGCAATAGCATTAGATCAGCAGAAAATTCACAGCCCTGAACTTTCAGTGGACATTTACGACTTACCAAGTTAACAATAACACTATGACCTAAAGGGTTTGTGACTTGCACATCAAATTTAGTTGATTCAATGACCAATTTATTATAAGTGGCTAAAGTAGTGCAAATATATGAATGAGTTGACCCTGGGTCAATCAAAGCACATACAATATCATTAAAAAGATAGAATATACCAGTCACCACATCAGGAGCGGTAGCCTCTTCTCTAGCTGTGATGGCATATGTCCGTGCAGGTGCCCGTGCCTTAGATTGGGTTACATTACCCTTGTTGTCGCCTCGGTTTCCACCCGTACTACTGATCTGACCCGGGCGTTTACCTTTTGACGATGAAATAGGGGGTTTTATGCTCTGATTCTCCTTTACCTTCAAAGTCATCGGGCAATTTCGCATAAAATGATTTGTAACTTCGCATCGATAACAAGCCCCTTTTATCTTTCGACATTCACCCGCATGGTATCTTCCATAATGATCACATGATGGGTTCGGCACATTTCGGACACTCGCTACACTGGCTCTAGGACGGTTCTAAAATTTAGACTCTGGTGGACCTGATCTACTCCTGCTCAGAAACCTAGAAGGAACTGCTCCACAAGTTTCATTTTCTATAAATTTCTTCGATGACGGCATAGAAAAAGTTCTAGTCATGTTCTTTCTCCTAGATTCTTAAAATCTCTTCTCTCTCTGCCTCTTGTTATGGTAAATTTCTTCCATCTTTTGAGCTCTATTCGCAAGAACCACAAACGAACGTAGCTCGGACCCTCCTACCATCATCTTGATTTCGTTATTCAGCCCGTCTTCGAAACGGACGCACATTGCCTCATCTGTCGGTACGATTTCTCGAGCATACTTACTAAGTTGTACAAATTCTTGTTCATATTTTGCCACTATTTTGTTTCCCTGTCTCAATTCTAGAAAGTCTTTCTTTCTCTTGTCCTGGTACCTTTTGCTAACATATTTCTTTCTAAATTCTACTTGGAAAATCTCCTAGGTAACTTCATTCTTAGGCATCACTATTAAAATTGTCGTCCACCAATTGTAGGCCTCATCCTTCAACAATGAAACTGCACACCTTAGGTAGTCTTCTAGAGGACAAGCCATCTAATTCAAAACTCTTAATATGTTTTCCAACCAGTATTCAGCTCTGAAAGGATCGTCTTTTATGTTTCCTCGAAATTCTTTTACACCGTACTTTCTAACACTGTCCGTCGAAACACGATGTCTCTGTTCCACCACTGGAGGAGGTGGAGGCATAACGAGAGGTACTACGGGTCGAGTGGCAGGTTGTACAATAGGAGGTGGAGGAGGTGGTGCCATCGAGTTATTCCTCATGAACTCCGAGAACCATTATCCCATCAGTCCGAAAAACATATTCTTTGCTTCATTTTCTATCATCGGTAAAATCAATGCCCCATGACTAGCTCCAGAATCATTAGTCAGGATATTACTGTTCACTTCGTTGGTTTTCTCTCTTTCTGAGTCAGACATCTCACATTTATCTGCAAGAAATATAATTAGAACGGATCCATCTATATCACACTATCACAGGTTCATTTGGCATGTACTTCTAAAACATAAAACACTGTCATTATAGTCAAATAAACGGTTAAACCGAAAGCTTTGATACCGAACGAGCCAGCACAACAACGAAATCTACAAAACAACAAGTTCACTAGTAAGCTTCATAGCTTAATAAGTTCGTAAGTTCATCAATTTACCAAGTCTTATGTGATAAACAACTCTATAATTTTGTCAAGCCAGCACAACTGAACTTCAAGATCGATATTCATTTAACTCCCTATTGACAACAAGATCATGATGCTCATCTGCTCTCTATTGACCCAAGGGTCATGCCTGTTACCAGTATATGATGTTATTCTTAACTATCAATACAGTATATATGTTCCCTACGATGCTGCTCACACTAAGCTGACGAGAAAATGTAATAAGCATAAATCTCAGTCATCGTAGGGCTTTTAATTCATTCATGGATACTATTCACCTTTTGGTGACTAACGATTCTGAAGAGAATCCACAACAAATGCAGGATCTCCGGCATCAGACCATTTTCTATCTTTGGCACAAGGCCGGAAAATTTTCATCTCATAGCTACTATCTTTCACGTTCCCAATCATCGTTTCACATTTCTAACATTCATTTGAAGGGTAGCTATAAGCAGTTATTAATAAGCATTTAACAATATGAACTTACCGGACTGGATTACAACTGTGAATGGATTCTAGGGACTACTCCGTAAATTTTCCTTTTCCTTGATCGATGCCACGATCGTAGTTTATATCCAAAAATCATTCAATTCTCACATAAAATTACATAATTTAGTCATTCAACACAATTTAGTCCTTTTTGGAAAATTACGATTTTACCCTACTAGTTTCCTTTTATTCAATCTAGTGCTTTCAACACAAAACATGCAAAATAACTATTCTCTCCCACAACCAACCATAGCTGAATTTTCTTAGGTGTCCATTCAACCCATTCACACAATTATTTTCATAACAATACATGTAATTTCACCATTTTCACATTTTAATCCTTAAACCCTATTTTCATTAAAAAATCACTTTACAAAAAGATTTAACCCAAGTATCAAACATTCAAATACATCAAAAGCTTCCAAGAATAAGCAATTTAAAAAATGGTAAGTTTTCTAACATTTGATAGATTCACAAATTAGTCCTTGCATAAGCTAGATTAAACTGATACGGACTCAAAAACATAAAAATTATCAAAAACAATCAAGGTTTGCTTACCCAAATCAAAGCTCAGAGATTTGAATTGAAAACCCTAAATTTTCTCTCCTTGTTGCCGTGTGAAGAAGAAAGAAGAAGAAAAATGGGATGAAAATCAATTTCTTTTCTTTTTAAATTTCATATATATAGTAATGACATTTTTGTAATTATTGAGACTTTCATCATTAAGCTTTAATTAATCATTTTTAATCTTAATTAAATCTATTTACTTAATATAAACCATTCCAATCCACTAACTAATATTCATTTGGTTATTTTATCCATTTGGTCCTTTTAATTAAACATCTATACTTTTACCTTTTTTTATGATTTAGACCTTTCTATTCAATTGACTATTTAATTTATGAAATTTTCAAATCATAATTTCATACGATGCATATATCACCAGAAATATTCAAAATAAATAATTTTTTTACTCGACTTGTCGAAGATATGGTCCCGAAACCACTATTTCTGACACCACTGAAAATTGGGCTGTTATAATTACCAAGTCTTTCAAAAACAAATCCTAGACATGCACTCCCAAATTGCTTTTCAATTATCCGTACGTACTCGCCTTTGATTTGTAGATATCTATCTTTAGATTGTTAGACAAAAGGTAGTATATAAAAAATATAAATATAATTTAAATTTAATAATAAATTTAAAACAAATAACAAGTATACTTTACATAGTATTTGTAGATGGATTGTACATAAAAATCTGTTAAAGCCTGTATGAACAGTCTCCTTAAGACAGATTCGCCCTCTCCTAGGTGCTAAAGAACTTTGGACATCTATCTCCCAGGATACAACAATGAAAACCCACCAAAAGCAACACAACTTTCAGTGAATAGGCGAATTTTAACCAAGTCTTCTCTATCACCAAGCAAAAGCAGTATTTTGAGAGAAAACTAAGAACGGGAATTTGAAAGAGATCTTTCTTCTTTCTCTTGATATGTTAAAATGAAATGAAAAAGGGTTATTTATAGTGAAATTTTCATGAAACAGTTTCATGTAATTTAAAACAAAACATTATGGCAAGAGAGTTACAAACAAAATGATAGAAGAGTTACAAAATAATAATAATTGGTTAATTACAAAAAATTAAAAGCAAAATAAAGCTATAGTAACTACCTTTGGAACACCAAAGGACAGTTCTATTGAAGAGGAAAAATATTTAAATGGGCTAAAAATTCGGTAGGCCCATTAAGGCTCGATAGGTCCGGACTTTTAGTGTCGCCCACGTCGTACTGGTGCACCCCTAACCTATTTTAGTTTGATCTGCACCCCCCTCCCTGTGCGCGAGGGAGAGCTTTGGTTTAGTAATTTACTAACCAACATGTTGCTTCTAGCTTATAAACCCTTCCCATATACCACACTTTTAACAATGTGGGATATAAGGTTTTAAGTACTATTTTTCCTCAACAATCATTTTCATGTAGCTTACTTAGCTTCAATTTCTCATCCATTACTCAACCATTTTGAACATATTATTTTCCAACACTTAGCTCACTACTTTTTTCATCAAACTCTTCTTTCTTTTCTTATAGGTGGCTTTCCTTGCTAAATTATTGGTGATATAAGGAAGCTTAACCTTCTTCTTCGTCATGGATTGCAAATCAAAGAGGAATATTTGAATGTTTTTTCCTTTGTATTTTTCTTTTTCTTATGTATTACTTACCCAAGCAACAAATGGATGCTTTATATAGAGATGAAGGGAGTGAAAATCTTCTCAAATTAAATGACAATAATAGCCACTAATTTTAGAATATAGAAGATATCACTGTAATGCAATAGAGAGAATTCAATTGAATGGGTTAGGTTTTATTTTTTTTACCATGATTAAAGTTTCAGGTACATATATTTTTTTGTTTAGTCATAATGTGACATCATATGTATTACAATTTTTTATTACATATTTATATGAATCTTATAGTATCAAATAATTTTTTAGTTATAAAACAATAGAAATGACTTTCATCTTGTATTTATACAAAATAGTAAGTACTATATGTACATGCATATATGGCAGTGACAGATATATAATGTGTATTTAAGTCTAGCCAAGAAAGATCTTGATGTCAACTTCAAACTGTAAAAAAAACGACATTGTTTACGCTTACATTGTATATTGAATAATTTGTTTAGCCTTAAACGATAAAAACAACTTTCATAATATATTTATATGAATCATATAATATTGAATCATAAGTATTATATATATGTATATACGATAATAGTAGGTATATAATGTATATATAAATCTAGCCAAGGAAGGTCTTGATGACAACTTCAAATTGTAGAAGATAATGTAAAATGCAATTGTTGACACTATAATCATATAATATAAAATAATTTGTTTAGTCAAAAAATGATTAAAAATGACTTTTATGGCCATGTATGTATACAAATAACGTAATATAAAAATATGGTGTCAATCCTTGTACAAACAAAATTTGAGATTTAGTCTTTGGACTTATAATGTTAAAAATTAAGTCCTCCAATTTTTGTATTTAAAAATATCAATCAAATAATTAAATTCGTAAGTATTTTTCATCGAAATTTATCAATTTGACAAGTTGATTAAGCTATCCTCATGTGATGTGGTATATGATTGGAAAAAATAATCATATCAAGTTGATAAATCTTAACGAAAACTACGAACAATAATACTAACGAGACTAGGATTTTTAAATTGGAAAAGTAAAAGGTTGAATTTTTAAGTTTTGAAGTACGGGGGCTAAATCTTAAAATTGATAGAAGTATAAGGACTATTAATATATTTTATCCATATTTTAAAAAAAATCATAAACATTTTATTTATTAATTTATAAATGATAATGCCAGATAAAAATAATTCACCCATACCATACATGCATGTGCACTATGGCAATGTTTAGTCATTAATGGTATTAAAGTATATAAAAAAATTATTTTTTCAAAAGAAAAGGATGAATAACATTATTTTGGAAAATTTAAAATAATGGCAGAGAATAACATTATAATTATCGTTAGGGTGTTTGATATTTAAGTATGTAAATTGTTAACTAAGAAATATAATAATGTGCTGGAATATTTTTCTTTTAAATTTGATAAATATTTTAATGTTATGACAAAAATAACAGTACAATAATAAGTATGTCAACCAGACTAAGTATAGCAGCTTTCTCATTATCTGAATAGTCAAGCTATGTAGAATTTGAGCCAATCGTTGGCTAAAAAGAGATGTCGCAATTGTTTATCTTCTGCTAATGTCGCACCATCAAGAAGCTTGAATCTCTGGTTAAATTCAACCCCTAATGCTAACATTCAACTACTTGGCATACTTGCAATTACTGAGACGAAAGCATTAAGTTGCTCCATTTATCAATGTTGACATAGTATATGTTGGTTGAATTGTTTATTATAAGCTTCCACTATATTTGTAATTAAATGATTGGCACGATGAACGGTCTATTTGGAATTAGTCTCTTCGCTCTTAAATACCATTATTTTAAAGCTTTCTTAATTATCTCTTCATACCCCTATAATTTTTGTTCCTTAATTTGTTATTGGGTCCAACTAGAAATGTAACCTCCTTAACTCAACTCAAAAATTATGGTTGGATTCTAAAAATCACATTGGCCACCAAAATGGCCCAGTAAAAAAATGATCAAATTCTTAGAAATTTTACTCTTAAAATATTTTTGCTTATATTTTTCAAGAAATCGGTAGTGAGCTTCTCTTTATTTTGTAAAAATATTAGTTTTATCCAAGTTTAATTAAAGTCCAATTAAAAAGTTACTTATTCATTTTACAAACATATTTGATTATTAGTTCGTTATTTAGAGTTTCAAAAACAAGTTTTGCAGTAGAAAATTTTGATGTGTTTAATTTGTTAGTAAATCCATAATTTATAATTTAAACGTGACCAATTATTAAATCAGTCCAGTTGTTTAACGTCCAAGCATGCAATAATTAAAAATATCCGAAAATCAAATCTCATACCACAATTTATATAAAAATAATTACAGTCCCAAACAAATATAAAATTATAAAATTAAAGATACTTTATTTAGCAAAAACTGAGGTGAGACCTCTGAATGCTGAGTCCAAGCACTAACCTTGCTGATTACTTGATATATGTTAAGCTAATGGGCTGAGCTATGAGTCTCAATGAGACCATAAAATCATTTATGAACATAGAAATATCATATACAACAATATCACGAACCACCGTATTATCAAAGTATACCATATCCCTAAATTTCAATGCAATTTTCCTACCCATCCATTTGCTACACACCATATCCAACTATACACACCATATCAGAAGGAGCCTTAGCTTATTATGGTTAAACTATCGGTGACGAAAAATAGTTGTAGTTATACTACTAGTCAGATTTTGTGGCTAAACCACTAGAATAGTGTTGCGGACAAACCATCAGAACAATATGTGAACAAATCGTCAAAATAATATGCGAGCAAATCCCCAGAACTCCAAAAGTGTGAATTTACTGCCATAACTCCAATAAATCGCGGATATTCCGCCAGAACTCCACAGATCTCCTCTGTCCCTAGTCAACCCAATCTTGATACAATGCATAATGTCATCTTTATCAGAATAGCAGAATCAAATACAGTGCAGTACAGAAGCAAGTCATATCAAGCGATCAATAATTCAGAATAGCGGCATGCTTTGCAATCAAGCAAACAAAAAATATAGAAAATAACAGCACGCTTATCAGGAATACAATGAGACAGAATAATGGGCATGTAAGTAAACACAACCAACATTTCACAACCAACTAATTAGACAACCACCTTTATATTCAGCCATGCCCCAAAATATTCACCATGTTTTCCGCTACCACAAGAATCATGTTAGAACATACACAAATAACATTATTTAAGTCACACATACACAGTTTACAAATAATTAAGTCCGACACCTTAAAACCGCAAATTTGTAGCACTAATTTGAAATTGTTCGCACTTCCCCACTTTAGATCTAGATTACCATAGATCAGATCAGCACTTAATACGAGTAAACACAACCAAAATCAGCCTTGGAATACCCTTATAGGGTTTGACCAAACAACAATTCACAAGGGATATTTCATATCCAACTTTGGTGAATAATATTGTAACACCCAAAACTTAACACCATCGCCGATTAGGGTCCCGGGATTTTCTGATCATTTACTGTTGTTTAAACCTTCATATCTCAACATTTCGGTATTATAAAAATGTACATGCAATTAATTATAAACTTTAATAACATTACAAATTAATAAGGGTAAAAATATCATTTTACACCATCTAAGGGACATCTACCGGTACCTGTTAGACGAGTAGCGGTAGAAGTCAAGTCTGTAAGCTTTTAGAAATTAGTTGCAGTTTACTACCAATAGAAGAGAAGGTTCCAGCGATACAAGGATGAGTACTACCGATACACCCCATACTTCTACCAATACAACGAGTTCCAGAGAGCTAACTAGATTTATCCTGCAACTTCTACCTATACAAGTATTTAGTCTACCTATACTACTATGAACAAAACTATCGATACTTCAAAAACTTATACCGATACAATGCAAGTCAGTAACCAAAGTTCAAATACCTTGTATTTCTACCAATACATGCAAAAGTTCTACCGAAACAAGTGTGCAAATTTCATATATAAACATAAATTTCTAAGTTTACAAAACATTCTTCATCATATATTAAGTACTCAAGATCATTGAAAATTTTTGTTTAATATATCTTTTGAAAGGTGGTAATATCTATTTTATCTCTGTTGAAGCTCCGAATCTTGAAGAGGATCGAGCTAATCAAAATTGAAGCTTGGATTTGCTTGGTTGATCACTTGGTTGTGGTTGAGTCGGTTGTTTGGTAAGTGTTATTAAATTGTGATTTGGTAAATTGACCCTCATTTATGCTTAATTAGATGATTAATTACTAATTACAAATATTTAATTAAGTTTTGGTTGGTTAATTTTGCAAGATTATTGATATATGTCTAAATGATGAAATTTTTATTAAGTGTTGGTAAGTGAGCATGTAATGGTTTTATGTGCTTTGATTGGATTGATTATAATGATGATGTAAGCATGTATGCTGGAGTTTTTGGTTCATGATATGTTGATATTTCAATTGATAATGAACATTGATAATTGGTATTTGGTATGCTTGATTTAATTTGATGTTAAAATTACTATGTTACATGTTTCACATAAGCATTTTGACACTTTAAATTAAGCACATTATTGGCTGAAATTATGTTATGATTGATTAATTATATTGGCATTATAGCATGGTGAATCCATTGGATATTGTTGGCATGCCATAGGATTTGTGAATACTCACTATAATGCATGTTATTTGTGAGCATTGAGGCTCTAGGTGGACTAATTTGGAGTAGATAAGGGAGTGTGAGCTTGTGTCTCCACTCAAAAGGGCTGTTCTAAGGCGATATAAGGGAGTGTGTGGCTTCGGGCCACTCAATCCGGGACTGATTCTAATTCTAATTGGGAGTAAGGAGATCAATTTATATGATGTATGATCACCTGATTAAGCCATGAATGTATATGCCAATATAAAAGTATGAAATGTTATATGCTAAATTGATGATTGTATACCATGATTAATTATGATTTTTGATACATGGTTAAGCATATAACATTAAACTATTATGGATTGATATTGTGATTGAAAATTTGTATTTGATTGGTTTTGACTTAAGCATGATTTGGGTGCTAATTTACTCGTCATTTTATTAACATTCACTAGGCTTTTTAAGCTCACACCCTCACATTCATGTAGATATTCGACAGGATTGAGGAGCTAAGGAGCCGAGCAAGAGAGTTCCAAGAGATTAAGGCTCGGTAGAGATTTAGTTACAAGTTTTAGAGATGTTAATCGGGCATTGTGGAACTTTCGGGACTTAATTTAATTTTTGTTGTAATTGGACTTGGACATTGGACATTTTAAATTTTGGATGGCTTTATAATATCATATATGCATGTTTGAGTTTAATAATTTAATAATTTACGATGTATTGTTGGTTGATAACACGGTGATTGATAACAATGTCTGTGAGGCATGATGTTTACATTAACAATTGTTTAAATGTAGCTTCCATGAAGTGGTTTACGAGCAACTAAGGTACACCACTTGTTTGAATTAATCGGCGGGTGATATGCATGAAATTTATTGTTTAATTATATTTAATTGAGGCTTAATTGGTGTTTAAAAATTCAATTAAAGGTGTATGAATATGTGATATTTAATTGTAGCTAAATCAAGTTTAATTAGCTATTAAATACTCGAAATTGGGTTTAAAAACGAGTTTTTGCACCAAAAACTGTAGTACGGTGACACACAGGCATGTGGTCATCACACACGGGCATGTGTGGTGTTGGGGGTTTGAATTTTGGTCTTTTTAAATTGGAACTCTAGTCCGTGTAAATTACAAATTAGTCGTACAACTTGATAAGTCTAATTAGAGCCTTAAGTGATAAGGAAACTTGATGAAATTTTAGGATTAGACTTATAATGGATAAAATTTGTTAGAAACACACTCAATTTTATATTCGGGTATAGTACTGATATTTTTAAAATGTTACGATTTAGTCCTAAATATTAAAACTTGAATTAGACCTAGTAAATGAACTCGAATTAGGCTAAAATTTTTATAGGTTATATAAATTGACTAAATGTAGGTTGGTAAATGTTTAGATCTAAAATTGAGATAGTTTAATCTTAGGTGGTAAAATGATGAAAATACCCTTAGGTTAAATTACATATAAGAATATTAAAATTGTTCACAAATTGCTTTTGCATTAATAAATAACAAACAAATGGATAATATTAAGATGTTATAAGGTCGGGGTGTGTCTTGGGAGGTTGTTGGTCAAAGAGTCACTCAAGCGGCTTATGTAACAATTAAATGGATAATATTTAGGTGTTCTAAGATCGGGGTGTGTCCTGGGAGGTTGTTAGTCGGAGAGTCACTCAGGTAGCTAATGTAACGCTTCGAATTAGGGTGGTTAGTCCCAATCAAGTTTGGGGTGTCACATTTGGTAGTATCAAAGCCAGGTTAGTTTGAACTTAAAACCTTAGGTTAGCCTAGGGTTGTCGATATTAAAATAATTATGATCTTAGATTTGTGATGCTTGCTTGCTTATGTTGTTTGAAACTACATGTTTTGCCTATGCATGTTCTTTATGATATAAATTATTATTGAGGTAAGATTTGGGAACACAATGCCCTATAGGATTTGTACTTAGTTAATTTTGGATCTCTTGCCGCTACTCACTCCTGGTACGTTTTCTTTACTCTTTTCTTTAGTATACGATAGTCATTATGCCCCTATGTCGCGATCGGGGTAGTATGGAGGACGATACACCGTCACGGGATGACGCTCAGATGGGCCGCATCGAGCACTTCATGTCAAAGATGGTCAGGGCACTACAGCGTATCACCGGTGTCAATGCTGCTCCGGCTCGTCAAGGTTTTCCATTGGAGTGCTTACGAGCTCTTGGTGGTAAAGAATTTCATGATGTTAGGGGAGGTGATCCAATACGTTTCGAGTACTAGTTAAAGGGTGTCATTCGTATTCTCGTTTAGATGGGTTGTTCTAACGAGGATAAGTTAGGTTGTGTCGTATTGCTACTGATGGACAAGGCTCATAGATGGTGGTTGACTATCGAGAGTGGTACTGTGCCGGATCGTTTCTGTGCCGGATCGTTTGACTTGGTACTTCTTCTTATCATCGTTTTGGAGGAAGTTCATAGGTGAGCAGTATCTCGAGCCTAGGAGACGGAAGTTTATGAATCTTGTTTAAGGTAGTTTGTCAATAGATGAGTACAAGGCTAAGTTTGTCCAGTTGAGCCAGTATGCTCTAGACTTGGTGGCTGATGAGGTGAGCTGTTGTAAGAGGTTCAAGTTCGGTCTGAACCGCTAGATTAAGCTCTATTTGGTTGCTCAGAGTATCGAGACCCTTGACGAGTTGGTTGAGAAGGCTCGTGTGCTTGAGGAGACTTTGGGGGAGGAGGCCAAAGCTGTTTCGTCTGGAGCTATTAAGAGGATGATCGATGCTGCTATTGGTTTTGATCGTAAGGGTAAGAGAAGTCATTTCGATAGATCTGATCGACGTGTTGCTAGTGGTCGTGGTCAGGTTACGCAAGCCGCGAGAGTCGAGGCTAGTCCTATTGATCAGGGTCGTACTGTGTGGACCTTATGTGAGCACTGTAATTTTTGACATCCAAGAGAGTGTCGGAGGATGATGGGTGTTTGTCTGGCTTGTAGTTAGATGGAGCATCGAGTTAGCGACTTCCCGAGGAGAGCGCTTGTTGTTTGCGATCAGTCTATTGTTGCTGTTGTTGCACTTGCTCTGACTTGAGGCAGAGGTGATGGTGGTAGAGGTGCTAGTTAGCGTGGTGCTACTCGAGGTGGTGATGATGGTCCATCCAGAGTTTATGCAATGAGGGAGCCCCGAACTAGAGAGGCCAATAATGTTATCACAAGTACTTTCACGCTATAGTCCTTTCCACTTTTAACTGGTACTTTCACACTATAGTCCTTTCCACTTTTAACTGGTACTTTCACACTATAGTCCTTTCCACTTTTAACTGGTACTTTCACGCTATAGTTTACACTATAACTCTTTATTTATTTAATGTTGTAGTAATTTCGAAGGATTAGACCATATTGTTTTTAAAAGAATTAGACCATTGATATATACCTTGTAAAAAGTTGTGTAAGTGAAAAATCAAGGTAAGTTATTTATTTCCCATGTATATAATTTATATTTGATATATTGATGGTATATAAATTTATACATTGATAGCAAACAATAACATGTTATATATTAAAAATAAATAATATTACTAACAAGTGGTTGGGCGCAATGATAAGACACATTATATTCTCAAAGAAAGACTTAAGTTCAAACCTTGGAGACAACATTGTTAGGAAGGGCAATCACACACCTCGAACATAAATCATAAAATGAACGTGGAAAATAGCAAAAAAATTATTATTTTAATGATTTTAAAAATAAATTTATACGTTGGGGCTTTTCGGATTCTCATCTTCAATAACTTTAGCGCTGGTCAATAACAATCTCAAGGCGGTGTCAAAAAAAACAGCCATGAAATAAGCTGATATTTTTAATGTTATAATTAGAAATTTCAATACATAAAAATGTTTCTTAATTTCTTTAAATTTCTAAAAAGTTTGATGATAAATTTAATCTAATTTATTCATTTAGTTATTTTGATCTTTATTTCCTTTTATGAGTTATTTTGGTCTTTAGCTTTTAAAATTTAAACAAAATGCTTATTTTTTTAAAGAAAATTAATTGAAATGTTAAAATATGACGACTCACATAATAGTTCACATATAATTCATAAAAATTCAAAACATTTTTTAAAATCAATAAATTTCAAAAGAAAAATTCATAAAACCTTTTAAAAATTTATCCATGTTAGCAGTGAAGTAATCGTAAAATCTAAGTAAACTATCACGTCAATACCATTAAAAATTTTAATAATTCAATCAGTTTTTTTGTCTAAATCCAAACAATTTGACTAAAATTTTAAAGGTTAAAAGCCAAAATGATAAAAATGAATAAACATTAGGAGCTAAATTTATCTTTATGCCTTTCTAAAATTATATGTTAATCTAATGATAAAATACACTTAAACTCTTTTAAAATAATAAAATTTCAATTTAATATTTCTAAAAATTCTAAAATAAAAAGGGTAAACTATCAAAATATTCACTTTTGTTTGCCTCAGGTTACGTTTTAGTCACTTATGTTTGAAATGTTATGTTTTAGTCACTTACGTTATCGTGTTGTAACATTCTAGTCACTGAGTCGTTAATTGTCGTTAATGGTGTAATGGTAAGCTGACGTGCCACGTTAAATCATCATTTCAAACAAAAAATTTAGGTTAATTTATACAATCGATCCCCATATTTTTTCATTTTGAACAATTTCATTTTTTTTACATTGTCTTTTGCTTCTCCCTCTATTTTCCTCCCTTCTCCATTTTTTTAAGGTAGTTTTGCTATTTTTTTTTGTTTGTTAAAACTAGTTTATATACATTTATTTTTTAAACAATTTAATTTTTTCAAGTGAGATGAGCTTGTGGACTAGTTTTAACAAATGGAAAACATAGAAAAATTAGGCTAAAAGAAATGAAGAATAGAGGAAAATAGAGGGAGAAGCAGAAGATAATAGAAAATAAAGAAAAAAATTAAATTGCTGAAAATGAAAAAAAATAGGGATGAATTGTAGAATTTAACCTAAAATTTTCTTTTGAAATGAGAATTTAACATACCACGTCAGCTTACTGTTACACCATTAACAACAATTAACGGCTTAGTGATTAAAATGTTACAACACGATAACATAAGTGACTAAAATGTAACATTTCAAACATAATTGATTAAAATGTAACATGAAGCAAACAAAAGTAACTATTGTAATAGTTTACCCAAATAAATACATATATAATCATAAAATTATACTTCAAAATTTTAATTGTATTCTAGCTAAAAAAAAAAAGCAAAAGTAAAATAGATAGAATGGTTATGTTTAATATCTAAATTAGTAAAGGTAAATTTTTATTTTGACTCTCTTAAAAATGATAAAATTTTTATTTAATCCTTTAAATATTGTATTTTTACTATTGTAAAAATTACAATTTAATTTCGAGCCCTCCTAAAAAAAATTTCTAGCTTCGTCCCTGCATTCACTAATTTATTTTTTATAGAGAATAAATTAAAAAGAATAAGCTAGATGTTATGAATATGTCAAGGATTTTTATGATCTCTAGTTAATTTTTGGATAAACTATACTTAATATTATTAAATAATTAATAAATTTACATTTTAATCTTTTAATTTTAAAAATATAAAATACTTTTAAATTATTCGAAAATTATCTAACCGTTATTAAGAAAAGCTTTGTTTGAATTTAATTAATATTCAATATAATTAATTGTTTTTTTTCTTTTGGTTTATTTTTCAAAGAATTAAATTTTACTTTATTTGGATATTCTAGATTATCTCCTCCCCATCATTCAAACAGATAATCTTGAATTGTGAATGCTTTGACTATGGAAGGAATGGTAAATTCAGGAATCATCTTACTTAGAAAGATGCAAAGACATATGCAGTCGGGAGGACAATAGGTTCTTGGTCATGTCCACCGTGACTGCAACTTAATTACTGGCCAATTGACAAAAAAGGAGCTCTCACTGCAGAATCCCCTTCATGTGTTCGAAGTGCCTCCGAATATAATGACTAAGGCTATTGATGAAGACAAATCATTTTGTGATATGTAATTGATAGTTTGATGTAATTTACCTATATTCACCAAAAAAAAATTTACTTTGTTTCAATTCATATTGTTACTCCAAGTTCAAGAGTTACACCATTCTTGTATAATTGGATTTGTCTTTTATTGATAAGAGGAACGAGATAGGGGCAGTGACTTCCACCTATCATAATGGTAGAAATATCATTTCGACCCTTCAAGTTTTGTAAAATTATAAGTTAATTAAAGTGTAATTGCACTTTGACTTCAAATAAATTATAATTTATTTTTTATTCTCTTAAAATAATTCTTTTAGCTTCATCCTTGAAGAAAGAACCTATGCTTACGTTTACTACCCTTACTCTACGCCATCTGAATAGAATAGCTAAAAAGTGAGTGAAAAATATGATTATGATTAAATCAAATAGCCATGTTGAAGCAAAAGTTGAAGAGTATAAATCAACCAAACAAGAATGATTTTGAGTGGCTCGACATTGCAATGACTCGCTATCTCTTGTCATCTAGCTAATTCCTATACCAACCATGGTAAAGTTGTTACCAGAGATAAATGATAGTTCCACAAACCTAATTGATCACCATAATCATTTCAAATTCTTCCATAAACTCAGGAATGTCCTTGACCCAATCTAGTGCCATATCTTCTTCCCTCGTATAGTTTGCTTGCTCGTGGCTCAACTTGCTCGCCATAGCCCATTTCGGGAGCTATAGAGTAGCGTCTAGAACCTTAACAAGCTTAATGTCCATAACATAGATTTCGAAGGAAACACAGTGAGAATATATCAAACAATTCCACAAGGACGAAGTTAGGAAAAAATTTTAGGGGGTCGAAATTAAATTATTTATATTTTTATAAATTTTAAAAGATTAAATCAAATTTTTATAATTTTAAGAGGTCAAAATGTAATTTTACTTTTATTATTTTAAAAATTTTAAAAATTTAAAAAGATAAAATGACAAAATTTTCATTTTAGAGAGATCCTACCAGCTCCGCTAAATTCACCTTTGCAATTCCATACAATGACCCTAAAAGGATTAAAAAACATATTCACTATTTTGGGAGGCAAAACCACTACCAACCCCCTTTATCTACACATTTGTGTGTTGACGATAATTGGAAAAAGCAAAACGATAAAGTAACATTTAGTCATTGAACTTAACAATTTTTCTTAGTTTTTGTCCATGTAATGATGTTGTATTCTAAAATTGTGTCACCCCATTGCCTAATTGTTTTTACAAGAAATATATTTTTTAAGTTAAGACATGATACAATATCATATTGTCATGTCATCATAGAGACTGAAATTGAGCAAAGTTACCAAATTTTAAGATTAATGTAGACAAAAAAATTTAAAGACTAAATTAAGAAAAACTATCAAATTTAAGAATTAAATGTTATTTTATCTCAAAGTAAAAGCAACCATGTGTCATTGATTGATGGAGATACCCGAGGCAGAATACACTCTTTTAACTTTAGATTTTCTTATTTTTATTCTAAAAAATTATAATGGGAGAATAAACCTTTAATAATAATACGATTAGTGCGATTCGAACTCAAACTACACATAAAATAATAAATACCCTTAACCACCATGCTAATACACAAGGTTCTAAAAGATAATTTTTTTAATTTCATTTTTAAAATTTAAAAAACCACTATCATATTAAATAATAATTATCTTTTTTAGAATAAAAAAATGGACTAGGCATGTCTCTCAAAGTTTCAAGTGGGATAATTTTTATGTTTTCTTTTTCTGCAAAAATATTTTCTCATATATTCCCAATTTACTAAGTGGATCTTTTATAGATATTTTATAAACAAATAAAATTATTTAAAACACATATAGAAAAAATGGGGATAAATGATTATTTAATTGTGAAAATATATTTTTAAAAATCTTTTAATTTTATTATTTATTTTTGTATGTGGCATATTGAGAGATTATCATGTGGCACACTATTAATGTCACATCAACACAAATTTTTGGTGTTAATACGGAGATATCAATCTTGTTGATGGAATACAAATTCAAGTATCAACTATATAAAAAAAATAGGTATAAAATAGAAGTGTTCATGAGCTGAGCCCAATCGAATTCATTTAGGCATGAAATTAACACATTCCCACATTTGTAAATAGATAGCTCATTTTAATTATGCTTATATTATTTTTAAATTTTTTAAATATATATTTACATTATCTTTAATTTAACATGTAATAATTGTATATATTTAATATTTATTAAAATTTTGTATATAGTCATTTTAACATTTTTTAATATTTATATTATAGTAGTATTATATATTTAATTTTCATTTGTTATAAATTACATAATATATAAAAATAATATAACATAAAACATTATAAACTTAAAAAATGGGTCGGATCGGGTTGGACTCGAACCTTGATTAAACTCAACTCCAACTCATATTTTAAACGGGTCTATTTTTTGTTCAAATTCATTTTTTGAACCTAATATTTTTGTCCAAACCTTCTCAAATTTTGGATAGACCTTCAGGTTTGGACAGGTAACCCATCCCATGAACAAACCTACTACTAAGGACAAATGAACAAGTTAAATGGGAAAATACATATTAACCTTGAAATGAATTGACCTTGATTCAAACTATACTTGTCCATATGTTGGATGTCTCACTTGGCTCGACCGAATTTCAAAAAAGAATTTTGTCGTTGGGCCAACCGACCTTATTTTAAATCAAATAAATTTTAAATGTTTTTATTTAAAATTTAAATTATAATATATCAATATTAAATGATATATTTTAATATTTTATTCTTCTATAAATATTTATATGGGTTATTTGGCTCAAAGCAGTAATAGAGGTAGTTTACTCAGATGGTGAAATGCAGACAGATTTAACCACTTCTTCATCAACATTATTGCTTGTATGGTTGTATTGCCCGTTAGGGTGTCTTATGGCCGGGCCTGGATAAGAAAATGGTAAGCTTGAGTCCGACCCGTTTGGGTTCATCTAAATGATTCTTTTTATTATTAAAATTAGTAAAATATTTTTATTTAAATTTAATTATAAATATATAAAATTATTAATTATATTTTTATATTTTGTTATTATTTCTTAAAATGGGTTGGAATTGATCCAAAATTAAAAAAGCCTTAATGCTGAATTCGAGCCTTGAATTATATATGTTTTTCAATTTTGGTACCAAATTCTTTTTTGTTTTAATTTAGTATTTAAACTATCATCCGTTACTCAAATATGCCCCGACGTTAAAAAAAGAAAATCAAGCCCACCATGTGACAATGTAGCTAAGAAAATAACGTTATAATGAATCAAAATTTAACAAAACAATTTTAAAAGTGTTAACAGTTGGACTAAATTTTGAAATTTGAAAAGCAAAGGGACTAAACTCTTAAAATAAAAGTATATGGACTAAATTTTAAATTTATGAAGAGTAAGGATTTATAAAATGCTTTAACAGAAAAAACTTTGTCTTATGTCAAGTGAAAAAGTTAGATACGTATCAAACTGGGATAAATAACTTTAATCTAATTTGCAATATCATAAATGAACTTTAATTTTTTTGTGATTTTATATATGAAATTTTGTTTTGATTTAATTTTCACAAATCACTAACAATAAACAAACACCATTTTAGGTTGATATATTACATATACAAACAATTATATTAAAGATAAACTACACCATTAGTCACTAAGCTATGGGCAAGTTTTCGTTTTGGTCATTGTAAACTCAAAAATATATAGGATTTTTCTATAGATTTTCATTACCTTTTAACTTAAAAATGATATTAAACCCGAGTAATTATTTAATAAATTGGTGAATTTTGCTTAAATGTTAATCTTGGACATGAAATTGCTAAAGATATGATTTTGTGCTTTATTATATGGTTTTTATGCATAAATTGACTTATTTTATGCTATTTATTTAACATGTCATGTTTTAATGATATAATGGGCCATGGATTTAATAAAGTATATTATAATATTTATTTCATTGACGTGCATTATTTCATGCACATTGGACAGCTAAGGCTATGTAATTTGGATTATTAATTTATTTTAACACAATTAAATCATGTATGGAAAATTGGATAGGTCTAGCTGCTTGACTGGGTCGCAAAACCGTCCAACCCAAGAGAACAGAAGCCCAATTTGGCACAAGCAATGGCCGCCCAACAAGGAGTTTTTGGATATTTTTCAAAAGCCCCTACAATTGAGAATAAATCAAAATCTATCCATGAAGATCACCTTTGACTTCGTTCAAGTCCCTTGTACAGTTCACAGTCTTCGACTCTTCTCATAAATTTTCTAGTAATAGATCTTTCACAATGAGATCTATCTTATACAGTAACGGTATGTAAGGATGAGGATTAATTGGACAGTTTATCCTATTAGTCTGTTCTTTGCAAGAGTCGAAGCACAATCTTTTTGCTTTTTAAATAGGAATTTTCCTGCTTAATGGATAAGCATTTACTATCAACGGGGAATTTTTTTCTCATCTTAAATTCCAAGATTGAATTTGCACCAATGAAAACCATAAATTTTATACACATTTAATTAATTACCCAATCATTAATATAGGACTCTTTTCGAGTTTCATCACCTTGGAGCACCATGAGTAAAGGTGCCATTATCTCACCCTGAAATTTAAATTCTTTATCTCGTCCAATCAATTTTCTGTAAAACATAAATTTGGTTATATAATTAGATTATAATGATGGCTTCATATTTCAATATGAACTCATCAAAGCTAGCAATATACCCATTCAACTCATTCCTTTGCCATTTATCTAGTCGTTTATGCTCTTCGCTTGTAAACCTCGAGAGTAAATATGTCTTAATATCCTATAAGAACAATAACAAAATAAAATCTTGATGTAAAAACATTAATATATGAATAAAACAAAAGGAATGTATATTTGTATATATAAGCAAAGAAATGAAGTATGAACTTGTTCACAGCATAGTCCTTGCTCCTTCAATGTTGTTTCATCTTCAGACTCCGAAGATGAGTTCTGAATCTCATCCGCTTGATTATTATCGAATAACGAGTCATAGTTCAGAATTTCAATTATGTCATCAACATTTCTTCCATGATTAAGTTTTGTAATAAGAAGCTTTGCTTAATAATTTAATCTATTTTCAATGTTAAGGAAACCAAATTCAAGTTGTTTGTTTAATTGGAAATACCTTATGACTTTAATGATATCATTTCTTGGTGAACATTCTGTAAGGAAAGAGTTCCATATTTTCATTTATTCTTTAAATAAGGAAAAAAAGGTGACAAACATTCAACTTTGTAAAAGAGATGATAGCAGTTCGTTAGATTGTTACTGATAACAGTTAATTAGTTAGTAGTTAGCAATCAGGTGGTTAGTAGCAGTTAATGAAAGTATAAATGTATGCACAAAGTAACTTAAAGAATTGATAATATAGAAACAATGATGAATTCTCTAAAGCTTAATTTCTCATCATTGTTAATATTTTAACATGGTGTTAAAGCCAGGTTGAGCATCCATTCCAACGTCGTTCTTCTTCTTGTTGCCAGGTTATTGCTGTGTTTTCCTTGGTGTTTGTTATCAAAATTCCTTCATGACGAATTTGACGGATCCTTCAATTAATTTCAACAATCCATTGTATTTGCATCCTTCTGACACTCCAGGTGTGTTGCTTGTTTCCCATAAACTTCATGGTATTGAAAATTACAGTGTTTGGAGTCGGTCAATGAGGATTGCGTTGCTTGCCAAAAATAAGTTAGGGTTTGTGGAAGGAACTTGTTCTAAAGAGTCTTTACCGGGGTGTTTCATTTTCAATGGGAACGTTGTAACATTGTCGTTCTATCTTGGATTTTGAACACAGTGAGTAAAGAACTTTCAGGTGACATAATTTTTGCCTCTAGTACTGTTGTTGTTTGGAATGATCTTGCTGAAAGATTTAACAAAGTCGATGGTTCATGAGTTTAATTTTTGCAGTGAAATCACATCTCATCAATACGAAACATATTCAGTTTCTGTATATTTTACCAAGTTACGCTTGCTTTGGGATGAGTATGATGTTCTTGTTCCGCTCTCATCTTGCGATTGTGCACAATCCAAGTCGAATGCTGATCATGTCATTCAACAACAATTTTTTTTCAGTTCCTAATAGGTTTAAATGAAACTTACAGTGCAATTTTGAGTTAGATCTTGTTGATGAGTTCTTTACCATCTGTCAATCTGGCTTATTTTATGCTAGTACAAGAAGAATCCCAACGACAGCATGTGTCGTGGACAGTTGTTTCTGAGACTACAGCTTTGTGTTCTTCCAATAATACTTCAAAGAGGAGGTTCAGTGGTGTTTATGACCATTACAAAGGTAAAAGGCACAAACAGGAAAATTGTTATCAACTAATCAGTTATTGATCTGCTAGTACCTAGCAAATTGAACAAGATTTCACATTTGATGAGCTTAAAATCAAGTAATTTTTTTTATATTTTATAGATTTTTATTTAATTTTATCTTTTAAATAAATTGTGCTAACAAGGTTTATTGCTTTCAAGGCTAAACAAGAACTAAATATTAGCTAACCTACTTCGTGAGTGCACAAGAAACTAGTAGCAGTTGAGCCACAGTAATATTGACCACTTCGTCATGACATAGAAAGCCCTATGTCGCAACAAAAGGATCAGCAGTGAAGAATCAAGGGACTGTCTGTTGTGTCGCGATATCGGCCTTAAATTTCTACTCCGTACCAAGCGAGGGGTGTTTTGTCTTCACAATGCAACTTAAATCATGAGGGGCAGTGGTTGGCCTAGGATTGATGAAAAATGGCCGGCCAAAGCTATAAATAGGGTCTTTAGCACTATGGTTTTGGACACCATTCATTAGATATTACTTTTTAGCTTTGTTTTATATTTCCATTTTGAAACAAGATTGTAGAAACTTGCATAAACGTTCAATAAATTTTTCTCCATAGATTGCTAACACAATTCTAGTTTCTTTTTTATTCTCTCCTTCAATTATATGTTTTCATATATTGTTTTAATGATGATCAAAGAAACCAAGAGGAATTAATTCTATTTTGAGGAATTAGGGAGTGGACGTATGAATAATTAATTGTTATTTTACAGAATTTTTACCTTTCGAATCAACTATTTGGGAAAGGAAAAACATCAAACACTAGGCCTGACAACTCTAGAATATCATTTAGGTGAGAATGAACCTAAAATTGGTATTGCCCATCCGTGAACCCCTTTTCCCCAAACTGGTTTAAACTGTGACATCTAGCGATAAGTAGTCTCTATCGACTTGCTATGCCGATGGAAGATCGAGAGATCCAACTGGGGCAGTGACTAATTGATTAGAGGAATATCCCCAAAACCCAACAATTAAAGAACTCAAATGGAAACGAGCTAATCTCCCTAAAGTCGTTTATAAGAATCTCTACATCTCAATCATTTACTTTTTATTTTCTTTTTTATTTTATGCTTTTCAAGAACCAACTCTTTTATTGTTCTTCATACTATAAACCCTAGAATAAGTACTAATTACTTTTATTCTTTGCAGGGATCTAATTTACTATCACCTTACGCCTCCTTTGGGTACGATCCTCAGAATACTACCAAGTGTTACGTTGTAACACTATATTTACAACTTGACCCGTATACTTACGAAAAGCCTAAATGTAACAGCCTGTTTTTCTGTGATATCGAAAATAGTGATTTCAGGACCACAAACTCGATGAGAAAATTTTTATAATAAGTGTTTAAATTAAATAAGTCAATAATAAATTTTATGGAATTTTGAATTGAAGAAATTTAATTATTGAATTAAAAGTTAGTATAAGTGGTTTGGTTCAAAAGTTAAGTGGTTTTAAAAAATGATGTATTGGGATCTCGTTTCTGAAATTAAGGGTCGTAAATATTTTTATTAAATATTTACAGAGTCTTATTACATGTGAATTGAAGTTTGATTGGGTAATCTTGATGATTAATTGCTTATTGTAAAAAAAAAAGTATCTAAACATTATGAATATTATCATACCATTGATTTTAATAATTCACTAATTTAAATGAAATTTTTTAAATAATTTAATTTTTTTTAATTTTTTAATTAAATGATCAAAACCAAAACTTTTTTAATTAAGGAAAAAATGAGTAAATTGAAAAGGGGTAAAAGTTAATTGCTAATGATATAAAATAAAAGGGACCAAAGTGATATTTACACCAATCTCAAAAAGTCCAAGCGGTGGAGGATATGATTACCTTCCACTAACTTTTGGGATATTTATTTTTAGTCCTAAGTAGTTTAAGGTTAAATTGAAATAAAGTTTATTTAGTTGGAATTTAAAATAATTGGAGGACCAATTGTGTATTTGGACCCTCCTTAAATGACTTAATAATAGAAATGAAGTGGAACTCTTTAGATTTTGGTAAATTGCTATTAAATCCTAATTAAATGAGGATTTACTAATTAGTCTATTTTTCTATATGATCGGGAATGGTGATTTTGAGGCCACGACTTCGATATGTCAGGCCATAAATATTAATTATTAATATTTACGAGGTCATTAGTATTGTATTAAAATTTGGTTATGAAATTTAATCGTTTAAATAGTTATTAAATGAAAAGTATTAAATCCTAAAAGGTGCGAAGGTTGAATTAAAAGTAGTAGGTGTCAATTGGAGGTTTAGTTGAAGCACCTAAATGGTAATTAGACCACCAATGAAAGTAGTGGACGATTTTGGAGTTAGAAATGTTGAAATTGAATGTTATAAATAAGGGTACAAAGGTAAATTAGTAAATAAAAGGGATATTATAATAAATAATAAAAAGAACAATTAAATGAAAAGTGATTTTCATCTTCTTCTTCATTCTATTTTGTACGAAAACCCTAAAGAAGAGCTTGGACAATTGGTTGAACTTTAATCCTTGGTAGGTATGTGAAATCTCGCCCGTTTTTTAGTAATTTTTATGTTTTTGAGTTCGTTTTAGCTTTGATCTAGCTAACCCGGGGACTAATTTGTAAAACTGTTAAACATTTTGGTTTATGCCATTAATGAGTTAATGTGGCTTTTAAGTTTGATGATAAAATATTTAGCTTAGTTGTTAAATAAGACTATTTTGTAAAGTAATTTTTAGTAAATATCATGTTAAAGAACTAAAATATAAAAGTAGTAAAAGTACAAGGACTTGTTGTTAAATAAAACATATATGGGAAGTATTGAATTTCTATGATATTCGGCTGAACTTGTTTTTAAGGAATAATGGTTAATTTTCAAGTTTTAAGCAAGAGGACTAAATTAAATAAAAGTGAAAAAGTTAAGGGTAATTTTGTAAAAATACCATAAAAGCTTATTTGCATAAAATGACTAAAAATTCATGTTGATTTAAATAATTGAATGAAATTATTGTCATAGATCAAGATCGTGTCCCGATCGTGAAAAAAGAAAATTACGGATTCACCCCTAGAGTTCACTTTAACCGTAAGTTTGTCCGGTAAGTTCATACAATAAATAATTGATTTAATTTCTGTGTGTCAATTATTGAAATGATTTAAGTGTGTTATATTTAAATTTGTTTGCTTAGTAAATATTAAATTGAAATGAAATTGTATTGAGGAGTATGATTGAAAGTAACAAAATGATATAGTTGAAATCAGGTGACAACGAAACACTTAAATGATTATGTGTTATGTTTGTTATTATTCATATTACGAATGAATTAATTTGATTGATATAAGACAAATAGAAATTGAACTAAATGACACGATTAGTTAATTCAATATTATGTCTGATAAATAAGGATTATATGGATGTTCGCTTAAAAATGTATAATGTGGTGAAAGTTAATTGAAATAGACATGGTATATGACACATATGAACTTCGTGAATATTTGGGACACAAAGGACATCTTATTAGGGGCTATACAGTTTCGGGAGCTAGACTTGGATGTGTTACTAACGGATAGTCCCTGTACTTAAGCCGATACTACAAATCAATCTAGTAAGTTTGTATTGTTAAATTCCAATTTAAATTGTATATTCTTGTATTGTAAACAATTTCTGTGAGTTGGAACAATGATCAGAAGTGTGGAAGACAAGAACAAAGGAAAAGAAGAAATAACGGGCTTGAACCGTAAATGCAAAAAGGTCCGATGACTATGTGTCATCATGAGTATATGAATCCTTTACGTATTATGAGGTCCGATGACTATGTGTCTTTGTGAGTATATGAATCCTTTACGGATTATGAGGTCTGATGACTACATGTCATCGTGAGTTTATGAATCCTTTATGGATTATGAGGTCTGATGACTATGTGCCACCGTGAGCATATGGATCCTTTTACTCATTTAAGGTCCGAGGACTTTGTGTCATCGTGAGTATTAAATGGGAAATGGGAAATGAATCCAAAATTTAGGATTATAGGCCATACGATGGCTGTGATTTATGCTTAAATGCATATTCTCGACAGCTCATGTGAGCAGCATCGGGTACTGGTAACAAAAAAGATATATATAGGAAAGTTGAAATACCGAATATGGCTTGAGGAAATAATAGTTCATCCTAGCTCGGTTGAGTCATAACTACTTAAAGCATATGTTTGGTTGGTAACTCTTTAAACTCTTTGAACTTACTAAGCTTTGTAGCTTACCAAAAATGTTATGGTTGTTTTGTAGATTACTTTATTGTTTGAAGATCGGATCATCTCTATGAAGTCACACTATTGTGGAGCCTGTTTGGTAGTCTTTCATCACTTGGTTTTATGACATGTACTAGGATGATGTTAACTTTTGTTTACTTGTTCGAGATTTTGATGATCTTATTACACTTTAATGAAATATTAAATGTAGTATATGCATGTTCAAGATAGAATATAGTCTTGGAAGTACAATGAAATGACTTGGGAAAACTATGAATTATGTAATGGTCTAATGCATTTTGATGTCATGAAGGTTATGTGTTAAAAAACTTATGTTTTGGTACGATTCTAGAGATTCTGCTTACTTGTTTCGATAGAACTCACACATGTATCGGTAAAAGTACAAGGTAAGGAAGAGGTTGTTCACTGGCTTGAGTTGTAACGGTAGTTGCATCATAAGTATCGGTAGTTCTACTTACAGAAGTATCGGTAGTTCGTATACTTGTATTGATAGAAGTTGTAGGGTAAGATTTTTCTTAACTCTCTAGTGTTTTTAGTATCGATAGAAGCATGACATGTTTTGATACAAGTCACACTTGTATCGGTAATATTAGCTCAAGTATCGGTAGAAGTCTGCACTATTCTTGAACTGTTTACTAACTTGACAACTACCGATACTTATCCAACAAGTACCGGTAAAAGTCTTAAAAAAATCATGGAATGAACTTTTGCCCTTGCTGAGTTGTGATTATAATCGATTGATGATTTATGACGTGTTGGGTACACATCTCTTTATTAAAATATGATTGAAAGAGATGAAAATAAAAGATGAACAGTGATAGATTAATAGTAAGATATCGAGACCTTGACTGGTGACGATTTTAGGTTTTTCGGTGTTACATTTAGTGGTATCAGAGCTATGGTTTAGTCGATTCTCAGACTAAGTGTAGTGTGAATAAATTTAATAAAGTATTCGTCATATAAACATGTGATAGTGTGATATTGATTGATCTGATCTAACACTTATTTTATTGCAGATTTTAAGGATGTTATCTAAATCTGATCGTGATGAAATTAATGAAGTTAATGGTAATATTTTGACTACTGATTTTGATACCAGTCATAATATATTGTTTCATGAATATTTGAAAATGAAAAGGTAAATAAAGTGTGATCGAGGACATAATGGTGGATCTGAAGTTATAGTGCTCGATATTATTTCTGGTATGTTCTATTTTCTCGGTATTATTTATTGTGGAAGCCCTAATTGCGACGGGGTTACTTATTCTCACATTGCATTGTATTAATAATGAAAAGGGATTTATTTCCTAACCAATGAGATTAATGTTTGAATCATAATCCGATAGGCTAAAGCTGGTATCTTAAAACTATCTGTTGAAAATTTATGATTGTGATTTTTCTTGATGATTTGATGTATTAAATCATGAATTTGATATTATTTCGAGAATAGCTTGACTGAAGTTATGTGATATTATAGTGACTTATAGTATAAAATGAAATGACTTAGATGGCAGACTGATGTACTT
This sequence comes from Kokia cookei, assembly GCA_039519145.1. Lineage (NCBI taxonomy): Eukaryota > Viridiplantae > Streptophyta > Magnoliopsida > Malvales > Malvaceae > Kokia > Kokia cookei. The sequence continues at coordinate 18,738,243 of CM076900.1, read as the reverse complement.
ATTATGTTTGAGTCTGGTAAATCAGATAGTATAAACCAGAGTTGTTCAGATGATTTTGTACAGGAAAAAATTTAAAATGATTAAGTATATATATATATATTATACAGGAACTTGTTCAGTGTGTTAAAAGGATGTAACACTGTATTTGGAAATTAATAAAGATTTAGTTATTGAGTTCTAGTTAAAGATATGAGATGTTGAAAAATTCTTTGAACTTGAGATAATCATTAAAAATTCTGGTAATATTGTCTAAATTAACTAATGTCTCTGTTGATTTGTGAATATGATGAACCAGACTGTTCAACCTTATCTAGATATTTAGATAAAGTCGTACTATGATTATTGAGAATATTCTGATATACTTCAAATAGGATCAGTGTATGCATAATATGTGAGAACTGTATTGTAGACTATGTGTGAGAAATAATTTACGTCAAAACTATCAACCGTGAGTTTTGGTTTAGTGAGGTCAATTTTCTTGGTTATGTAAAATTTGACAGATGGATTGGAGTAGTTTTTTTTTGGTTTGGGTAGAAAGACTTTTCTACTGTTATATGAAAACTTCAGAAAACATCTATGCAAATTTCTGTTTTGATCTATCATGAATCTAGGAAGGAAAATTGAACATCAAGTAATCGTCTAAATTATTATTGCTTATTATGATTCTTGAGTAGGGAAAGTCAATATAAAGTTTGTGTTATTTGAGATTATTATGAGATTGTTATTCTTTATATTTGAATGAGCTAGTAATGATTTTTCTTGTGAGGAAAAACATTAGAATAAATAGGTACTGCTAGATAAAAATTTCAAGGACGAAATTTCCTAAGGGGGGATAGTTGTAACAACCCGTTTTCTTGTGGTGTCATAAACAGTGATTTCGGGACCACAAACCCGACGAATTTTTTTTTATAATGAGTGTTTAAATTAAATAAGTCAATAATAAATTTTATGGAATTTTAAATTGAAGAAATTTAATTATTGAATTAAAAGTTAGTATAAGTGGTTTGGTTCAAAAGTTAAGTGGTTTTAAAAAATGATGTATTGGGATCTCGTTTCTGAAATTAAGGGTCGTAAATATTTTTATTAAATATTTACAGAGTCTTATTACATGTGAATTGAAGTTCAATTGGGTAATTTAATTGCTTAATTAAGGAAAAAAGGAGTAAATTGAAAAGGGGTAAAAGTTAATGCTATTGATATAAAATAAAAGGGACCAAAGTGGTAATTACACCAAACACAAAAAGTCTAAGCGGTGGAGGATATGATTACCTTCCACTAACTTTTGGATATTTATTCATTTAGTCCTAAGTAGTTTAGGTTAAATTGAAATAAAGTTTGTTTAGTTGGAATTTAAAATAATTTGAGGGCCAATTGTGTATTTGGACCCTCTTTAAAAGACTTAATAATAGAAATGAAGTGAAATTCTTTAGATTATGGAAAATTGCTATTAAATCCTAATTAAATAAGGATTTACTAATTATTTTATTTTTCTATATGATAGGGAATGGTGATTTTTAGGTCACGAATTTGATACGTCAGGCCGTAAATAATAATTATTAATATTTATGAGGTCATTAGTATTGTATTAAAATTTGGTTATAAAATTTAATCGTTTAAATAGCTAATTAAATGCAAGGATTAAATCGTAAAAGGTATGAAGTTTAATTACAAGTAGTAGGTGTCAATTTGAGGTTTAGTTGAAGCACCTAAATGGTAATTAGACCACCAATGAAAGTAGTGAATGATTTTGTAGTTGGAAATGTTGAAACTGAATGTTATAATTCAGGGTACAAAGGTAAATTAGTAAATAAAAGGGATATTAAATAAATAATAAAAAGAACAATTAGATGAAAAGTAATTTTCATCTTCTTCTTCATTCTATTTTGTATGAAAACCCTAAAGAAGAACTTGGACATTGGGTTGAACTTTAATCCTTGGTAGGTATGTGAAATCTTACCCGTTTTTAGTAAATTTTATGTTTTTGAGTTCGTTTTAGCTTGATCTAGTTAACCCGGGGACTAATTTGTAAAACTGTTAAGCATTTTGGTTTATGCCAATAATGAGCTAGAGCGTTTTGAAGTTTGATGATAAAATATTAGGCTTAGTTGTTAAATAAGATTATTTTTAAAGTAATTTTCATGTTAAAGGAGTAAAATATAAAAGTAGTAAAAGTACAAGGAATTGTTGTTAAATAAAACAAATATGGGAAGTATTGGATTTCTATGATATTGGACTGAACTTTTTTTCTAACGAAAAATGGTTAATTTGCAAGTTTTGAGCTAAAGGACTAAATTGAATAAAACTAAAAAGTTAAGGGTAATTTTGTAAAAACACTGGAAAGGCTTATTTGCATAAAATGACAAAAAAATCTTGTTGATTTAAATAAGTGAATGAAACTATTGTCATAGATCAAGAACTTGTCTCGATCGTGAAAAAAGAAAATTACGAATTCGCCCCTAAAGTTCACTTTAACTGCAAGTTCATCCGGTAAGTTCGTGCAACAAATAATTGATTTAATTTTTGTATGTGAATTACTGAAATGATTTAAGTATGATGTATTTAAATTTGTTTGCTTAGTAAATATTAAATTGAGAAATTGAATTAAATTGAAATGAAATTGTATTAAGGAGTATGATTGAAAGTAAGAAAATGATAAAGTTGAAATCAGGTGACAACGAAACGCTTAAATGTTTATGTGTTGTGTTTGTTATTAGTCATATTACGAATGAATTAATTTGATTGATATATGACATATAGAAATTAAACTAAATGACATGGTTAGTTAATTCGATATAATGTCTGATAAATAAGGATTATATGAATGTTTGCTCAAAAAGGTATAATATGATGACGTTAATTGAAATAGACATGGTATATGACACATATGAACTTCGTGAATAATTGGGACACAAAGGACATCTCATTAGGGGCTATACAGTTTCGGGAACTAGACTTGGATGTCTTATTAACGGATAGTCTTTGTACTTGAGCCGATACTACAAATCAATCTGGTAAGTTTGTATTGTTAAATTCCAATTTAAATTGTATATTCTCGTACTGTAAACAATTGCTATGAGTTGGAACGATGATCAAAAGTGTGGAAGACAGGAACAAAGGAAAAGAAGAAATAACGGGCTTGAACCGAAAATACAAAAAGGTCCGATGACTATGTGTCATCGTGAGTATGTGAATCCTTTACGAATTATGAGGTCCGATGACTACGTGTCATCGTGAGTTTTTAGTATCTGTAGAAGCATGACATGTTTTGGTAGAAGTCACACTTGTATCTATAATATTATCTCAAGTATCGGTAGAAGTCTGCACTATTCTTGAACTGTTTACTGACTTAACAACTACTGATACTTGTCTAACAAGTACTAGTAGAAATCTTCAAAAAAAATCATGGAATGAACTTTTACCCTTATTGAGTTGTGATTATAACCAATTGATGATTTATGACGTGTTGGGTACACATCTCTTTATTAAAATATGATTGAATAAGATGAAAATAAAAGATGAACAATGATAGATGAACAGTAAGACACCAGGACTCTGACTGGCGACGGTTTCAAGTTTTTGGGTGTTACATTTAATGGTATCAAAGCTACAGTTTAGTCGATTATCGGACTAAGTGTAGTGTGAATAAAGTTTAGAAAGTATATGCCATATAAACTTGTGATAGTGTGATATCAATTGATCCAATCTAACACTTGTTTTATTGTAGATTTTAAGGATGTTATCTGGATCTGATCGTGATGAAATTAAGGTAGTTAATGGTAATATTCTGATTACTGATTTTGGTACCAGTCATAATATACTGGTTTCATGAATATTTGAAACCGAAAAGGTAAATAAAGTTTGATCGAGGACATAATGGTGGATTTGAAGTTATAGTGCTCGATATTATTTTTGGTATGTTCTATTCTCTCAGTATTATTTATTGTGAAAGCCTTGATTGTGATGGGGTTACTTATTCTCACATTGCATTGTATTAATAATGAAAAGGGATTTATTTCCTAACCAATGAGATTAATGTTTGAATCATAATCTGATAGGCTAGAGTTGGTATGTCAAAACTATCAGCTGAAAATTTATAACTGTGATTTTTCTTGATGATTTGATGATATTATTAAATCATGAATTTGATATTATTTCGAGAATAGCTTGACTGAAATTATATGATATTATAGTGAATTATAGTCTAAAATGAAATGACTTAGAAAGCAGACTGATGTACTTATTATGGTTAAGTCTGGTAAATCAGATAGTACGAACCAGAGTTGTTCAGATGACTTTGTACAGGAAAAAACCTATGATTAAGTAATATATATATCTTATTCAGGGAACTTGTTCAATAAGTTAAAAGGACGTAACAGTGTATTTGGAAATTAATAAAGATTTAGTTATTCAGTTCTAGTTAAAGATATGAGATATTGAAAAATTCTTTGAACTTGAGATAATCATTAAGAATTCTAGTAATATTGTCTAGATTAACTAATGTCTCTACTGATTTATGAATATGATGAATCAGACTGTTAAACCTTATCTAGATATTTAGATAAAGTCTTATTATGATTATTGAGGATATTATGATATACTTCAAATGGGAAAAACATTAGAATAAACAAGTACTGCTAGATAAAAATTTCGAGGACGAAATTTCCTAAGGGGGGAGAGCTGTAACAACCCGTTTTTCTGTGGTGTCGAAAACATGATTTCAGGACCACAAACCCGATGAGAAATTTTTTATAATGAGTGTTTAAATTAAATAAGTCAATAATAATTTTTTATGGAATTTTGAATTGAAGAATTTTAATTATTGAATTAAAAGTTAGTATAATTGGTTTGGTTCAAAAGTCAAGTGGTTTTAGAAAATGATGTATTGAGACCTCGTTTTTGAAATTTAGGGCCATAAATATTTTTATTAAATATTTACAGTCTTATTATATGTGAATTGAAGTTCGATTGGGTAATTTTGATGGGAAAAATGAGTAAATTGAAAAGGGGTAAGAGTTAATTGCTATTGATATAAAAAAAAAGGGACCAAAGTGATAATTACACCAAGCTCAAAAAGTCCAGGCAGTGGAGGATATGATTACCTTCCACTAACTTTTGGGATATTCATTCATTTAGTCCTATGTAGTAGTATAAGGTTAAATTGAAATAAAGTTTATTTAGTTGGAATTTAAAATAATTGGAGGACCAATTATGTATTTGGACCCTCCTTAAATGGCTTGATAATAGAAATGAAGTGAAATTCTTTAGATTTTGGTAAATTACTATTAAATCCTAATTAAATGAGGATTTACTAATTAGTTTATTTTTTCTATATGATCGTGAATGGTGATTTTGAGGACATGACTTTGATATGTTAGGTCGTAAATATTAATTATTAATATTTACGAAGCCATTAGTATTGTATTTAAATTTGGTTATGAAATTTAATCGTTTAAATTGTGAATGAAATAAAAAAGATTAAATCGTAAAAGGTAAGAAAGTTGAATTAAAAGTATTAGGTGTAAATTGGATGTTTAGTTGAAGCACCTAAATGGTAATTAGACCACCAATGAAAGTAGTGGACGGTTTTGGAGTTGTAAATGTTGAAATTGAATGTTATAATTAATGGTACAAAGGTAAATTAGTAAATAAAAGGGATATTATAATAAATAATAAAAAGAACAATTAGATGAAAAGTGATTTTCATCTTCTTCTTCATTCTATTTTGTATGAAAACCCTAAAGAAGAGCTTGGACATTGAGTTGAACTTTAATCCTTGGTAGGTATGTGAAATCTTGCCCGTTTTTAGTAATTTTTATGTTTTTGAGTTCGTTTTAGCTTGATCTAGCTAACCCGGGGACTAATTTGTAAAATTTTTAAACATTTTGGTTTATGCCATTAATGAGTTAGTGTGTTTTTGAAGTTTGATGATAAAATATTCAGCTTAGTTGTTAAATAAGACTATTTTGTAAAGTAGTTTTTAGTAATTTTCATGTTAAAGGACTAAAATATAAAAGTAGTGAAAGTTTAAGGACTTGTTGTTAAATAGAAAAAAATATGGGAAGTATTGGATTGCTATGATACTCGGCTAAACTTGTTTCTAAGGAATAATGGTTAATTTTCAAGTTTTGAGCTAAAGGACTCAATTGAATAAAAGTGAAATGTTAGGGGTAATTTTGTACAAATATCGAAAAGTCTTTTTTGCATAAAATGACTAAAAATTCATGTTGATTTAAATAATTGAATGAAATTATTGTCATAGATCAAGATCATGTCCCGATTGTGAAAAAGAAAAATTACGGATTTGCCCCTAGAGTTCACTATAACTGCAAGTTCATTCGGTAAGTTCGTTCAATAAATAATTGATTTAATTTCCGTATGTAAATTATTGAAATGATTTAAGTATGATGTATTTAAATTTGTTTGCTTAGTAAATATTAAATTGAGAAATTGAATTAAATTGAAATGAAATTGTATTGAGGAGTATGATTGAATGTAACAAAATGATATAGTTGAAATCAGGTGACGACAAAACTCTTAAATGATTATGTGTTGTGTTTGTTATTATTCATATTACGAATGAATTAATTTGGTTGATATATGACAAATAGAAATTGAACTAAATGACATGGTTAGTTAATTCAGTATTATGTCTGATAAATAAGGATTATATGGATGTTTGGTCGAAAAGGTATAATGAAATGAAAGTTAATTGAAATAGACATGGTATATGACACATATGAACTTCCTGAATATTCTGGACACAAAGGACATACCATTAGGGGCTATATAGTTTTGGGAGCTAGACTTAGATGTCTTACTGACGGATAGTCTCTGTACTTGAGCCGATACTACAAATCAATATGGTAAGTTCGTATTGTTAATTTCCAATTTAAATTGTATATTATTGTATTGTAAACAATTACTGTGAGTTGGAATGATGATCAGAAGTGTGGAAGACAGGAACAAAGGAAAAGAAGAAATAATGGGCTTGAACCGTAAATCCAAAAAGGTCCGATGACTATGTGTCATCGTGAGTATATGAATCCTTTACAGATTATGAGGTCCGAGGACTGTGTCATCGTAAGCATATGAATCATTTACGGATTATGAGGTCCGATGACTACGTGTCATCGTGAGTATGTGAATCCTTTACGGATTATGAGTTCCGATGACTATGTGTCATCGTGAGCATATGAATCCTTTTATGGATTTAAGGTCCGATGACTTTGTGTCATTGTGAGTATTAAATGGGAAATGAGAAATGAATCCAAAATTTTGGATTATAGGCCCAAGGATGGCTGTGATTTATGCTTTAAATGCTTATTCTCGATAGCTCGTGTTAGCAACATCGGGTACTAGTAACAGAAAAGATATAGACAGGAAAGTTGAAATACTGAATATGGCTTGAGGAAATAACAGTTCATCCTAGCTCGATTGAGTCATAACTTCTTAAAGCATATGTTTGGTAACTCTTTAAACTCTTCGAACTTACTAAGCTTTGTAGCTTACCAAAAATTTTACTGTTGTTTTGTAGATTACTTTTCTGTTTGAAGATCAGATCATCTACACAAAGTCATACTATCGCGGAGCCTATTTGGTAGTCTTTCATCACTTGGTTTTATGGCATGTACTAGGATGATGTTAACTTTTGTTTTTTTGTTTACTTGTTCAAGATTTTGATGATCTTGTTATACTTTAATGAAATATTGAATGTAGTATGTGCATGTTCAAGATAGAATATAGTCTTAGAAGTACAATGAAATGACATGGGAAAACTATGAATTATGTAATGGTCTAATGCATTTTGATGTCATGAAGGTTATGTGTTGACAAACTTATGTTTTGATATGATTATAGAGATTCTGCTTACTTGTTTCGGTAGAACTCATGCATGTATCAGTAGAAGTACTGGGTAGGAAATAGGTTGTTCATTGGCTTAAGTTCTATCAGTAGTTGCATCATAGGTATCGGTATTTCTACTTACAGAAGTATCGGTAGTTCGTATACTTGTACTGGTAGAAGTTGTAGGGTAAGATTTCTTATTTCTCTAGAGTTTTTAGTATCAATAGAAGCATGACATGTTTCGGTAGAAGTCACACTTGTATCGGTAATATTATCTCAAGTATTGGTAGAAGTCTACACTGTTCTTGTACTGTTTACTGACTTGACAACTACTGTTACTTGTCCAACAAGTACCGGTAGAAGTCTTCAAAAAAAAATCATGTAATGAACTTTTACCCTTGTTGAGTTGTGATTATAATCGATTGATTATTTATGATGTGTTGGGTAGACATCTCTTTATTACAATATGATTAAATGAGATGAAAATAAAAGATGAACTGTGATAGATTAATAGTAAGATATCAGGACCCTTACTGGCGACGGTTTTAGGTTTTTGGGTGTTACACTAAATCTACATCGAACGAGAGCACGTCAAGTTGTTGGCACTGTTGCCGTGGAGGCAGCACTTTAATAATTTTTATTATTTTCTTGTAGTAAATAATTAGGAAAATTTTAGGTTATTGATACGACCTAACCATACTAACAGTTTTTATTTTTCAGATCTAACACTTCCCTTTAATTCCCATCATATTTAAAACTATGGATGCCTACAATTATTTTTGTGTAGATATCATGTATGATGATGATTATGATAATGATATCTACGAAGGCGGGTACTATGAAGATTGGGAGATCCAGAAAAATTAGAGATAATTGATGTTGGAGTTAAGTTAACTTTGTGGTGCAACCCCGATCCCCGATCAACATGATGATCTATCTTTTAGAAATGCATATCTCGAATCTGAATAAATAGCACGATAACAAGAATGAGGACTAGACAAGGAAATAGAAAGAGAATTTTTGAGGAATCAGATGAGCGGACAGCCGAGCAAATCGAGATTTCACCTTTGGAAGGGGAAATGGACAAACATGTAAAAATCAAAATTGAACCCCAATCCAATGATGAATCAATCCCCACAGAGGAAGATAACGACTCCTTTAACTCAGATTTAGACCTTTAACTAATTACAGTCACAACCTCATCAATAGAAGAAATATTAGTTGAAGATGTCATCGGTCAAAGATTCTAATTCCAATGGAAAATAGCTACTATGTACAATATTTTCTTGGTACAGCAAATGTCTAGAGAATTTACTAACGTAATTTTTTTTCAATTTTTGCAGAAAATAGAAAATATTTACAAGTTAGAGCCCTAGTCTTTGACTAGCACAATAATCACATTCATGGAGCAAGAAAGTGTGCGTTTGTGGGAGAGGCAATTACTGTACTGGTACCACAATCCAAAGGATATAGAACGCGGTAATGGAAATTGCAAAAGGAAACAAATAGCTGTCGCGACACCAAAACATGGGTTTTGCAATAAATTCACCATTTTTACTGAATGAGGTAATCGAGCAGCTATTACTCCACCACACGAAGGCATATGATTTTTGCAAATGGATCAACGATAAAGACAATCATGCGAAAGGGTGGTGGTATAAATTCACAGACGTCGTGAATAAATATGTTCAATGAAAAGAGCTAGTGATGATCTATGCAAGAAGAAAAGGAAAATTTCAAGAAAGAGATAACTGTCAAAGAGTAGCCTGGCATGACGGTTGCTAGACGAACAGTAATAAAACAGAGCATTCTTGGGTGCCGAACTGCACACTAACACTCTTGTCAGACAATTCTGACAAGTACTAACACTCAATTTTAATTTATAGTCACTAACGTACTAACTTAGTAAATTTTTTTTTCGTTTCAAGGTATTCTTCTCGAAACTGATAGGGTTATCGTGACACAGCCTCTTAACTTCGCTACGAAGCAACCAGGCTACTCCAAATATGCCCAGACATGCTATGACGCGACATACGCCTTGTACGTCACAACCAAGGGTTAGATTGCTGAAAAACCAAAACTGGTGGGTTTGTTGTGACACAGATGAGACTAAGATGCGAATTAGGGGCAAGACTACTGGAAGTTCATGATTGATGTGTTTCTCGCGACACAGGAGAGCTACGTCGCGAAAAACAGGGCACTGGATGGTTGGTTGTTACATACTTAGGCTACGTCCCGACATCAACTGTAATTTTTTTGCACAACCCGACTTTTTAAAACCTTATTTACCTAATTTGTTTACACTTAAACCCTAATTTCACACCCCCTATATATACTAACTTAAACTTAACTCATCCTTTTCACTTAGACACTCCCAAATCATCCGTAAACCTTAAAATCTCTCATTCCTCCCTTCTCATTCAAACTCAAAACATCAAAAACAATACTCCATTCCTAGAAGCAAGGATGATGCGAGCTCGTCCTCGAGGGTTGATTACGAGTCACGTGAGTTCCTGATCGAAATTAAGAAGTAACATTCGTAAATGAATTTGGTGAAGGATGGAAATGAGAATGATAGGCTTTAGAGAGAATGAATGGATGGATGTGCAAGGATATAGATGGATAGGCCTAGATTCAGTTTTAAGGACTCAAGAACGAACCAATATTATAGAGGAGTATTGACTCAATCCTTATATTAGTTCTTGGAATGAAAACAAGAAGAACCAAGACCCTCTATCTAGCAAGATAAGAACCAATCGATATAACGATGAACGCCATACTTCAATGAAGTGATAAGTTCGAAAGAATCAGATTGACACCACAAGGGTTACTTGATAAGTCAATTTGAGAAAAAAATAAGAATAAAGAGTTTGCAAACTCTCAATAAGATTAAAGTTCATCAAAAGTTGTTAGAAATTGTTTCAAGCCTCGTATTTATAGGCTTACAAATAACCAGCTGAAAAGTCATGCATTAACAATAAGAATTTAATAGATTTATCACTCATAAATTCGTCCAATATTCCCTAAGTAATTCAAGTAATTATGGTGGCTACTTTAGTGAGGATGTTGGCTAAATTTAGTGCTTGGTTGACTAGGAAGAAGTGCTCTTAAATTCTGCTGAAATTCCCCAAGCACTTAGAATTAATGTGGGTGGTGCATTAATGATTTTTGAGTAACCCGAACAGCCACTTTTCATGTTTCCATGATCAGCCTTTGAGCATTTAAACACCTTAAGACGTTTGATGACACCAAACAACCATGCATGAAAAGAGCATTGAATTCCTTTGCTTTCCACGAAATGCCTTTTGGGTGAGGTGTTTTTAGCACTTAAATGTTGGTAGGTAAAATAAAAGCTTGTGTTGGTCAGCCATTGATATCCCTAAGACATATTAAACATGCTTGTTAGGACATATTAAATGGGCAACAATATTTGACTAAAACTAACAACTAACTTAGGACATATTTAAAGACTTAACAAAATAATACAAAACATAATTAAAACTTAAACTAAGATAACTAAATTTTTTAAAATCCATTTCCAGCAATTAAATTGACTAAGTATATTAAGGTTTTATGTGCAGCACATTGCATGGTATACATGTGTTGCAAGAAGTGCACGAGTTATATGAAATGCATGGAATGCATGATGTGTTTTCCCAAACTCGTTTAATTAAACCCGTGACAGCTTCTTTGAACTTCTTGGCTTGTCAACCATTGATATCCCTAAGACATATTAAACATGCTTGTTAGGACATATTAAATGGGCAACAATATTTGACTAAAACTAACAACTAACTTAGGAAATATTTAAAGACTTAACAAAATAATACAAAAAATAATTAAAACTTAAACTAAGATAACTAAATTTTTTAAATTCCATTTCTAGCAATTAAATTGACTAAGTAAATTAAGGTTTTATGTGCAGCACATAGCATGGTATATATGTGTTGCCGGTGAGTTACAAGTTATATGAAATGCATCGGAATACATGATGTGTTTTCCCAAACTAGTTTACGTAAACACCGTTGACGCTTTTTGAACTTATTTGGCTTGTGTCGCGTGATTGGTCCTTGTGGGTGGCTCAATTGATAGTGCAAGGCTTACCCTTCGTCCATGCTCGCACGCGAGTGTTCGTAACATCAGTGTTTGCAATGTGAGTGCTCATATCATCAATGCTTGCAGCTCCTATCTCACAAGCATGCAGCCTGTTGCAACATTCCTCTTTCAACGTCCATACGCACAATGTGGAATACTCATCATGTACACTCGTACTGTTAGCATTACATACAAGTTTCACTGTTTTCTAGTTGAAGGGGCTTTGGTTAGGTTGATTGCTCGCATCATCAATTTCCCCTCTCAAAGCGATTTGTCTGGAACACAACAACCATGGCCTCACAGAGCTGTTCACACAGTATTATATTCCTCAGCTATCCAAGTGAATGACAACTCGCTTAAGAACTTGAAAAACATCTTAAACAAAGAAAATCAGGAATAATTTAAATATAAAATCATCACATTTAGTACTTTGCCTAAGAACAATTTAATTTAACGAAATACCAAAACAAAGTGTTTCCTTTACCATTTTATAGCAATGTACAAACTTGACTTTGATATCAATTATAGCATAGATTGATAAATGTAGCATTTTCATAAATTTTGATGATATGAAAAATACAATACTGAATTTCCCTTTGCAAGGATATAAAACAACAATACTAGAAATAGATTTGATTCAATTCATATTTGGAATAAATCAAATGTCTTCTTAAGAACAAAAATCATATTGTAACAAAGGAGCTTAAGGGAACTTCATGTTTAGAAGAAGACAAAGCTCTTAAACTTCTTTTTGAAAGAATCAGTAGAATCAACAAATGTTTCCAATTCCAACATGATTAGGTAGGCTATCAACCTTAAACCAATGAGAACTTTGTTCATATGGAAAACTCATGTTTTTAAAAATAAAAACAGAAAGAAAAGAAAATAATAATGTTGACACCTTATACAAACACAGATTGTCAAATTCAATATAAATGTTCATTTTTAATTCAGAGCAACACTTCTTTTTGTTTTTAAAAAAAATGAACATGTAATGGTAAAATTATTTGCCTC